>VZTO01011969.1:22948-33687 GCA_013400615.1 Syrrhaptes paradoxus
GAGGCAGATTCAGTTGTAGCTTTGGGCCAGCATTCAGAGTGCGCTAACTTGGTGACACACCGCCCCTAACTTGGTGACACACCGCCCAGCAGTTACAGGAGTGCTACCTGTCTGCCCTCCCTCTGACGGTTTGTGCTGGTAAAACCTGGTGATGCCACGTGAACGACAAAATAAAGTCCTGGATGTAGTAAGTACTTCTTTTTTTTTTTTTCCTCTTAATTTGTAGGTTCCTGTACATACCCATACCTGGGACTGCGTTTCCCCGTCAGCTCAGAAAAAACACCTTGAGACAGATTGTCGAGACGAAACCTGGCACAGGTCTGGTAACATCAACGATTTTCACCGTTGGTTTTGACTCCCATTTTCTGCCTGCACTACTCTACCTTCTTTAATTTTTGATAGTGTGAATTTCTTTATATTTTTTGTAGCTTACTGAAAGATTTTAGGACTTTTTGGGTTTTTTAAAGACATTGTCAACATTTATGATTACTGGAGAAAAAGAGAGCTCAGGTAATTTATTTTGACAAGAAAGCAATTGGCTGTTGTCACAGAAGCTTAGTGTTACCTGCAAAATCAACAGAATCACAGAAAAAGGTTGGAAAGGACTTCAGGAGGTCACCTGTGTGTTTCATCGAGCTGACATCCAGGTCTCTTCCAACCTAAACCACTTTCTGTTTCTAAGTCTCATCTTCCCAGATTAATTCTTTTCAAGATAAATTTACTAAATAACAATTCCCTAATGTACAGTTATCATTCTCTGTGGTTCATATTCTTGCCTAATGAAAACGTCTGGTTTTTAAATGCATACTTTTTCACTGTTTTGCTATTTTTGCACGCTTCATGCTAAAATTACAGATGCTGTGAGTGGTTATCTCTGCATACAAACAAACAAATCAGGTTTTGGATATGATATTGCTTTCCATAATCTGTCTTGTTCTCTGCAAGTAATTTCTCCCTTGCCACTTGTTTTTACAAATCATGGACTATGAGTAGCTGTGTGACAGTTGGTAACAATGGGGAAGACGCTGCTGTGGAAATCGGGCAGCATTAAGCAGTGAATTTTCAGCCACAGTATGTTTTCAGTATTTTATGTTTGAAACAGTCATAACATCCCTCAGGGACAATCTAGAATTATTATAAATTAGTTAAGCAAAACAGACAGCAGCATGAGTTGGTTACAATTATGGAGTAAAAATAAATAAATAAAAATACATACCACTTAAGTGTGATAGAACTTATGAGACTATCTTCCTCCTTTTTTTTTTTTTTTCCACTCATGAATTATTTAGGAGAATGTTGACTGAATCAAACATGAAACGTTTTCCAGTAGGTGCACTGGAAAGATGCTGAATGGAAAAAACAGTATTAAGAAACAATGCCAGGTACCTAAGACTGGACTTCTCATCAGTAATCAAGATTCACCTCACTGCTCCAGGGGTTCCTCTTGGTTAGACACCTCTGTCATACACGAGAGGAAATTTGGGCAGAACAACACAGACCGTACCAGCACGCTAGAGGACACACAGCAGTGCTGGTTGTTGTTAAACATTACCCTCTTCAGTGATTTTTGCTCCTTCCTTTCAACATTAGAATATCAGACATCCATCTTTAAAGAAGCTTCGAGGCCTAAGTCTGGTGATGTCTACCTTCCTTCCTTCCTTCTGCTGGCTGCTGTTTGACCGTCAGCCGAGTCTGCCCAGCAGGTGCCTGTATGATGAACACTGAAAGCAGAGTACATGCAGTAAAGCCTTTTCAATATTTTCCTCTTGTAGAAGCACCCAGTATAAGAGAAAGAGCGCATAGCATATTTTTCCCCTCTTTTTTTTAATTTTAATATTTTAATTTTAATATCATAGTTTATATCTTTTTTTCTTTTAGTGCAAGTCTCCTGTTTTTCTTTAGAATTTAGGAGTGCAAATTTCACACATGATCCCTCCCACTACAGTTCCTTCTGCTCTCTGGGATGTATGTATAACGACTGGAAATCTTTCTTTGTCACAGGCACTAAAATGCTGTGAACTTTTTCATTAGAATGGAGTAAAAAAACATTTTAGCATCTGATAAAATAATATCCTTATGAAAGGCAAGAAATAAAAACAAAAAAGTACAGTGAATAAAGGACTTCTAAGCTCAGACGGGAAAAAAAACACGTCCGCTGAAATTTTTGGGAGAATGGCTACTTGGGAACATTTTATTTACATAGCAATGGCTGACTTGAAAAATAACGTCTAAAAAGTCTTGGTCTTTTGCATTTTTTTTTTTAAATGCTACTTGAAATTTAAAAATACTAAAGCCAACAGATATGTATTTGTTTGTTACTCTGAAATGTTAACTCAATCATCATTAAATTACCCATTAGAGAATTTAAAAAAAAAAAAGAAGAAAAAAATGGTTTGAAGATAAAAATATTAAACCTGGTCTATAGCATTTTTATTAATAGGAAATGCAGGTTTTAGTGTGGGGGTTTTTTTTGGAAAAAAGACACAACAAACAAACAAACAAATCCAAAGCAACCATAATACCCCAACATTTTGATTTCTATCTTTGCTTCCCTTTTCCACTTCACAAAGCTTGACTGTTACACATTGCCAGAAAAAAATGGTGTCCTGGTTAATACCCATCTTTATCTCTTTTTTATGTCAATATCTATATTTCGGATTTTAAGAGAATATTTTTATGCAGTGGCATAGTTCTTAGAATGGTTTGGAAGCACTGAAGAATATCTCTCAGAGGTGTCTATTCGGTTTCCAGAAGTCATATTTGACAAAATAATTAGAAGGTCTGTGAGATTCATTTTCTCCCCTATGGACTAAGTATTATTTTCTATTTTATAATGTGGATTCAGCTTTATTTTATTTACTTAAAAATGAGAACACCTGTGAGAGGATTTTTCTTAGAGTTATTTTACTTTATTCTAAGAAAAAGTTAGATGAAAATCTGAAGAAAAATCTTTAATAACTTTCTTTTCTCTTCCTTAAATTTTGTAAATTTTATATATCCACTTTTCATACCACTATAACACGTTCTTTTTCTTCATTTTGCAATTGCTTTCACTTTTCTCTGCTTTTAATCTTAATATTTTACATTAATTTTTTAACAGTGAAATCTAGCTACTACAAAGTGAGGTACGTTGTAGCCAGCCTCACGGTGTTTGAGAGATGGGATGTGTACACAGCCTTTTCTTCAGATTCCTTCTTTCTTGCTGAGAAGAATAGTGGAAAGTGTTGAGAAAAAAATACCTGGACATCATCTATTGAAGGATGCATGTAGTTATTTCATTTGTTATAAACTAGTGACCCTTTGACTAGATCTACTTTTAAAAAGGAATTCAGTCATGCCCAGGGCCTGTGATGTATATAGGGCTGTAATAAACGTCAAAATACATCAAGCGAATTAAGATGAAAATTGTTTTTTCATTGGAAATTAATAAACTTAGTAAACTCATCTGATCCTTGTCACAACACCTCAGTCTTTAAGCTTTTCCACTCATAAACAGGTCTCAATAAACCTGGCTTCGCACAAACGCCGCCTCCTTGATGCGTTCAATTCCCGTCCGTCGCTCGAGCACAGGTGTATGTGTGTGTGTGTGTGCCAGTTGGTATTGTCACTGCGGAGCATCGCACCGGGGAAAGTGTTGGCCAGCAGCAAAAACATGATTGAAATAGGAAGTGAAAAGAGGGTTTAATAAATTCATTTTAGCAGCTGTGAATCATTCTGCTCCTTGTATTCAGACTTGTTCCACAGCTAGAGCACAAGCAGAGATTAAATGATTTTCTGGATACATAGTTAATGGAAAGTAGATAATTTTTTTTTATAATGGAAAAATGCTCTATGGGAATATAGTGTCGGTGCTTTCTGTTTTGTTCATAAAAATGTAAACTAAATCTTTATTTCGTCTCAACGTTATCTCTTAGTTGACTGCACAGTTAGTTGCAATTGGCACATCTAGCTGGCTGGATTTATTTCTTAAGTTTGACATGAAATCATGAATAAGGTGTAGCTTCTAGTCACACTAACTTTGGGGATTTTTTTTGCATAAAACAAGTAAACAAAGATAGCTTTTCTGCAAGTAGTTATTCAACATTGGTGTTTAGTATCTGGTCCTATGTAGACTATACAGAAAAATACCTTGTGAATGGACTATTTTTCTTTCACATTATTTGTTTATTCCTGGAAGGGATCTTCTCCCAGAATCACATATTTATATACCTTCATAAGAACATGGAGCCAGCCTCCTCATCTGTTTCTAGTGACAGAACAAAAAACAATGGATACCAACAAATTCTGTTTAAGCATAATTCAAGGAAACCACCTCACAATGGTAGAATGGTGCACTCCAACACTAGAAAAATCTTCAGAGGTCCCTTCCCACTTCAACACATCTGCTTTTGTGGTAAGTTTCAGTGAAACTTCATTAAAAGTTGAAGGCTCGGTATTACTTGACAGGATCTCTTTCAGTTGAATATCAATTTCTGTTCCAGTTGAAGGCATTGTCAAAAGACTAATGACTACAGTGAGACAATCAGATGTATGAATGTACTATATTAGATTACTATATTGTATATTTTTTGCATAAAATGCAAGTTAATAAAGTTTATTTCTTACAAGTTTTCAGTGACTGGATACAAATTAATCTGGCAAAGCTACACAAAATTAAAATAATCATTATCATAGAAATTTCTGTCAGCTATTGGAATATGTTAAATATTAGCATTTAACCTCTTCATATAAGTTGCTTGCTAACAATAAGACTTACTGTAATTTCACTTTGGCAATGACATTCAGAAAGGCAGGTTTCTATTAATCAGTAGATATTTGTTATTATTGATAAAATAATGAAGGATGATTTGTTTAATGCAAAAATATCTACCTGCATTAAGGAATCCTATTTAGTTACAGGCACGTTAGAAACCATGCAATGGTTCATTATTTTTGTACTTTAAAGATTTCTGAAATAAGGTACAGAAAGTTCTACTTAGTTTGTCAAATATTATAATTTCATACTGTCAGTAGCCTTCACTACTCTAGGGCATAATATGCTCCAAATGAACTCGGTAGGAAATCTACAGGGACCATTCAAGTTGCAAAAGAATGGGAAGTCTAATCAGATGAACAGAATACTTCATTAACCTTCTTGCTTCCCTCTGCTTGTATTTCTATTCAGAATTTTTGCACCTGTTAGAATTTTAATTTGGGAAGCAACAGCAAGTGATAAAAACAGTCCCTGTGATAAGTAACTACTGTGGTGAGTATTGCCGTGCCTATTGTCCACTCCAACTGTTGCAGGAAAGTCCGTACTCCTAGGTCACACACACAGAATCCATACTTCACGCTGTGTTCAGCAATAGGTCGTGGAATCCGTCACACTATGAAAACAGCAGAAAATAAATGATGCAGCAAATGTGAGTCTTAAATTAGTTTCTTATGGAGACTAAAGCTCAGTGGAAACTCTTAGTGTGAAGGTAGGCACACTCCATCCAAAGTCAGGTGTTAAAACTAAAAACTGAGATGCATGACAGTCTCACTTTTCAGAGATGATAAAGGACATCATAGTAACGTAGTCTTACATTCTTGTAATTTATATATTATTTATATTGTAATTTATATATTATCAAAGTAAAAATTCCTAGACATATAGAAATTTATGGTATTTTTCTATTACTGGTTTAAGTGGTTAATGGCATATTTTATTGTTTGGTCTATGTGTTCTATTACTGTATCTCAGCTTAACACAGTAAGAATAAGTGCTAAGAAGAAAAAATAACTAAAATTTTATTGAATTTCTTTTTCTCTTGATGAATAGTATGCACCAGTTCCAAGGATGTCTTGGTTCATGGCTGGGCTGTGTTGACCTTGTCTGACTGCCAGAAGCCAACCCAGATGATCTCTCACTCCCCTTTTCAAAAGGACAGAAAGATAAAATAAGATGGAAAAGCTCATGGGAGATCACTTACCATCACAGGCAAAATACACTCAACTTGGGGAAGACGAATTTTGGGGTTTTTTTGCCAATTAAAGCAGATTTGGGTATTGAGAAACAAAGACAAATTAAAACAGCTTCCCTCCACCTCAGCCCTTCTTCCTTGGCTCAACTTCACTCCTTTATTCCTGACTTCTCTGCTCCCTCCTCACCCTGCTGAGTGGCACAAGGGAGTGGGGAGTGAGGGGTTGTGGTCAGTCCGTAACAATTCCTTTCTGATGTTCCTTCCTCCTCACACTTTGCCCGTGCTCCAGTATGGGTCCTCCATGGGCTCCTGCAGGAAACACCCACCTGCTCCACCATGGTCCTCTCCATGGGCTGNCATCTGCTTTTGTGGTAAGTTTCAGTGAAACTTCATTAAAAGTTGAAGGCTCGGTATTACTTGACAGGATCTCTTTCAGTTGAATATCAATTTCTGTTCCAGTTGAAGGCATTGTCAAAAGACTAATGACTACAGTGAGACAATCAGATGTATGAATGTACTATATTAGATTACTATATTGTATATTTTTTGCATAAAATGCAAGTTAATAAAGTTTATTTCTTACAAGTTTTCAGTGACTGGATACAAATTAATCTGGCAAAGCTACACAAAATTAAAATAATCATTATCATAGAAATTTCTGTCAGCTATTGGAATATGTTAAATATTAGCATTTAACCTCTTCATATAAGTTGCTTGCTAACAATAAGACTTACTGTAATTTCACTTTGGCAATGACATTCAGAAAGGCAGGTTTCTATTAATCAGTAGATATTTGTTATTATTGATAAAATAATGAAGGATGATTTGTTTAATGCAAAAATATCTACCTGCATTAAGGAATCCTATTTAGTTACAGGCACGTTAGAAACCATGCAATGGTTCATTATTTTTGTACTTTAAAGATTTCTGAAATAAGGTACAGAAAGTTCTACTTAGTTTGTCAAATATTATAATTTCATACTGTCAGTAGCCTTCACTACTCTAGGGCATAATATGCTCCAAATGAACTCGGTAGGAAATCTACAGGGACCATTCAAGTTGCAAAAGAATGGGAAGTCTAATCAGATGAACAGAATACTTCATTAACCTTCTTGCTTCCCTCTGCTTGTATTTCTATTCAGAATTTTTGCACCTGTTAGAATTTTAATTTGGGAAGCAACAGCAAGTGATAAAAACAGTCCCTGTGATAAGTAACTACTGTGGTGAGTATTGCCGTGCCTATTGTCCACTCCAACTGTTGCAGGAAAGTCCGTACTCCTAGGTCACACACACAGAATCCATACTTCACGCTGTGTTCAGCAATAGGTCGTGGAATCCGTCACACTATGAAAACAGCAGAAAATAAATGATGCAGCAAATGTGAGTCTTAAATTAGTTTCTTATGGAGACTAAAGCTCAGTGGAAACTCTTAGTGTGAAGGTAGGCACACTCCATCCAAAGTCAGGTGTTAAAACTAAAAACTGAGATGCATGACAGTCTCACTTTTCAGAGATGATAAAGGACATCATAGTAACGTAGTCTTACATTCTTGTAATTTATATATTATTTATATTGTAATTTATATATTATCAAAGTAAAAATTCCTAGACATATAGAAATTTATGGTATTTTTCTATTACTGGTTTAAGTGGTTAATGGCATATTTTATTGTTTGGTCTATGTGTTCTATTACTGTATCTCAGCTTAACACAGTAAGAATAAGTGCTAAGAAGAAAAAATAACTAAAATTTTATTGAATTTCTTTTTCTCTTGATGAATAGTATGCACCAGTTCCAAGGATGTCTTGGTTCATGGCTGGGCTGTGTTGACCTTGTCTGACTGCCAGAAGCCAACCCAGATGATCTCTCACTCCCCTTTTCAAAAGGACAGAAAGATAAAATAAGATGGAAAAGCTCATGGGAGATCACTTACCATCACAGGCAAAATACACTCAACTTGGGGAAGACGAATTTTGGGGTTTTTTTGCCAATTAAAGCAGATTTGGGTATTGAGAAACAAAGACAAATTAAAACAGCTTCCCTCCACCTCAGCCCTTCTTCCTTGGCTCAACTTCACTCCTTTATTCCTGACTTCTCTGCTCCCTCCTCACCCTGCTGAGTGGCACAAGGGAGTGGGGAGTGAGGGGTTGTGGTCAGTCCGTAACAATTCCTTTCTGATGTTCCTTCCTCCTCACACTTTGCCCGTGCTCCAGTATGGGTCCTCCATGGGCTCCTGCAGGAAACACCCACCTGCTCCACCATGGTCCTCTCCATGGGCTGCGGGGGAATCTCTGCTTCAGCACCTGGAGCACCTCCCCCTTGCCCCCTTCTTCTCTCACTTGGTGCTTGCAAGGTTGTTTCTCACACTTTCTTTTCTCCCTCTTCTCTCTCAGGCAGCATTTTGACCTTTCTTAAATACACTTTCCCCAAGGTTCAGCTGTGCCCTGCCCTGCCCACCAGCACCTTGACACCTACACCCAGTAAAATGGATGATATACAAGTTCTCTGTACCTCTATGTCCCTCTAACTCTCTTATTTCGACATTATTCCTCTTACAAAGTGAAGCTGTATACATTAAGCAACAGGAAAAAACACAGACCCTAAGCTATTAGCAGCTATTTATAGACTATTAGGTTTTAGGCTTTTTTCCAAGCGTATTTGGAAAGTTAACTATCAAAGTTGTTTTTTTTTTTTTTTTTTTTTTNTTGCTCTATTTTATCTTTTTCTTATATTGATTCTTAGCACTTCATTTTCAAAAAGATGAGACTGTCACAGCCGCCACTGACAATTGCTTACCTAATTGGGCATGCAATCGAATTGCCTGCAATTTAACCTTTCAACAGGTAACAAGATGAGACCTGGGCTTGGCCTGGTAAAGATGGTTAGTGAGTCAAAAGAAGAAAGCTTTTTTTTTTTTAAATTATTTTTTATATTTTCTTGAAAGCAAGTTAAGATCAACATCATTTAAACAACCTTCTACGTTTTTGCACGGGTAGCAAAAGAAGATGACAGTGTAAAAAATAAACTGTTCCCTTTCTTCACTGCTTTCATCACTAGTCTCTTAAAATTATTGTCTTTCTCAAGATTGATCAGCTGGACTGTTAGCCAGTGGGGAAGACATAAATCCGCTGTATTGCTGCAGAAGCCGCTAATAAAAGAAGAAACTCCTTGCTTTAAAACAGTATAAATTTTACTGAAGAGTTCCTTAGCATAAGAACAGATATACTAGTCAAACCAGAGAGATACCTAGTCAGGTAAGTGGGTTTGTTAGTGACCTGTCCGGGGACAGTTAGATAAAAGGCAAATATTGACAAATCCTTATTTGGTACACCCTTCCATATATAAGCTATAGCTAACAATTAAGCTTTCAAGTAATTTATATTTAATATATGTCTTTTCCCAGAGCTCTTTTCCACTACTATAGTTGTGTGGTCATCTGAATACAGCACCAAAATTCGACCTCTGAAGCTTGTAACCTGCAGACCTAATGTTCTAGAGGAAATAAAAATAAAAAATTTTAAAAAAGGCAAAGAAACAAGAACAAGAAAAAAATATTATGTTGAGTGATATAGAAAACAAAATTTCTTATTGGTGTGTTTATTTTCCTGACATTCAGCTTTTCCAAAAGAGCAATATGGTAAAGGTGCTCTCAGTTGCTCTAAGTCGAGCAGCCTTCTCGTGGTTTTCTGGGACTATTTCAGGCTTCCTGCCTATCAGGAAAGGGTCCTGGCTGTTTGCACCCTGCCTTTCTCAGCCTTCTTCCGCTTTGCTCGTGTTTAATCCATCTTGTGCCACTCTCCTTTCCCCTCCTCCACCTCCCCCAGCACCTCACCCTGTCCTGTGCTGGGTGCTCGCTGAGGAGACACGTTTCCTCTGGAAGGTTCTAGTTGTCTCAGCATGGAGACGACAAACAGACAAACAGACTTCTTTCTTCCATGATGCTCAAAATTATGAACTTGGCTCAAGGGTCATAAGGTCAACAAAGTCTTANAGATCACTTACCATCACAGGCAAAATACACTCAACTTGGGGAAGACGAATTTTGGGGTTTTTTTGCCAATTAAAGCAGATTTGGGTATTGAGAAACAAAGACAAATTAAAACAGCTTCCCTCCACCTCAGCCCTTCTTCCTTGGCTCAACTTCACTCCTTTATTCCTGACTTCTCTGCTCCCTCCTCACCCTGCTGAGTGGCACAAGGGAGTGGGGAGTGAGGGGTTGTGGTCAGTCCGTAACAATTCCTTTCTGATGTTCCTTCCTCCTCACACTTTGCCCGTGCTCCAGTATGGGTCCTCCATGGGCTCCTGCAGGAAACACCCACCTGCTCCACCATGGTCCTCTCCATGGGCTGCGGGGGAATCTCTGCTTCAGCACCTGGAGCACCTCCCCCTTGCCCCCTTCTTCTCTCACTTGGTGCTTGCAAGGTTGTTTCTCACACTTTCTTTTCTCCCTCTTCTCTCTCAGGCAGCATTTTGACCTTTCTTAAATACACTTTCCCCAAGGTGCTGCTGTCAGGGGTGCAGGGTTCAGCTGTGCCCTGCCCTGCCCACCAACACCTTGACACCTACACCCAGTAAAATGGATGATATACAAGTTCTCTGTAGCTCTATGTCCCTCTAACTCTCTTATTTCGGCATTATTCTTCTTACAAAGTGAAGCTGTATACATTAAGCAACAGGAAAAAACACAGACCCTAAGCTATTAGCAGCTATTTATAGACTATTAGGTTTTCGGTTTTTTTCCAAGCGTATTTGGAAAGTTAACTATCAAAGTTGTTTTTTTTTTTTTTTTTTTTTT
>VZTO01011969.1:36983-47516 GCA_013400615.1 Syrrhaptes paradoxus
TCCTCATATTCAGTTTTTTTATTGATCACCACGCTTTTCCTATTCTAACTCTGCTTTTCAAAATTTACCTCTTTCACTCGCAGCCACACAATTCTTGTCTGCCCCCGTATGAAAGCAACGTTTACAGACGGAGCATTGTGCTCTTCACATCTTTATCATCAGGCCCGTTCTCTCTACAGCCTCTCCTCGAGTTTTTTCCGTGTCTCTTCTCTTTCTTAATTCCAACTTGAGTTTTCTCAGTGGAATGAGTAATTCTTAGTTCTCTTCGTGTATCTGATCTTTCACCACGTATCTCTTTGTAGCTTGAACACTTTCGTGTCTTTTCAGTCTGTCTGTCTTCTCCTTCCACCGTCATTGTCAAGCTCGGTGTGTTTCCTCCCCTCCCTCCTGCACACGGAATTATTTGTCTATACTGTAGTGTCCTTCTTCAGAACTAGTCCTTCTGGTGTTCTTTCCTCATTCGCTTTCACAGCACTCCCCAAAGGAAAAAATCAAGACATTCTTCTTGTAAAGTAATGTAACATTTCATCATCTTTATTTCTCTGGGCCTCCATAAGTTTCACTTTTCTCCTTATCTGTGTCGTTTTAATGGACTCACAAGCTCTCTGAGGCGTGGGTAAGGAATCCCTATAAAACACTGCGTGACACTGGTGAAAACATAGAAAATTTTCAAAACAATAAAGATTTATATTAGAAAAACTTCCTTTAAATTAATTACCAATCTTGGTTTTATGGTTAAAATGGCACAGCTACTATATTAGGTTTGCTGTTATCAAGGACAGAATAAAATGAAGATATAAACCATCTGCTTAGAATTTTCTCCATTTTCGTTTTACATAATCCTTATCCTACAAAATGCTTTTTATTGTTTTTCAGGTAGCCTAAGAATGATCATAAACACTAAACATTTTCAAATTTCTTTTGAAAATACTGAATATGTTGTCCTGTGCATTGATGCTATTTTTTAAAACAGTTCTCAGTATTGTGTGGACTCATGGCTTGCTAGGATGGATTGTTTAAATACGGTGTGTACAGAAATCACTCCTCTTGTGATGAGTCTAATTGGCTGCCCTTGGCTGTTAGCTGTGAACACTGTTCTTAGCTAATTGCTTATTGTTTCCTCTTGAGCTATACTTTTCACAAATCAGATCAGCAAACTGACACCTTTTTAGAATAAAAATAGTGCAAAAGTCTTTCATCCTGTAACTTTTTAAAATGTTTCTTCAGTACAGTGAAGGCTTTGAAAAAGGCTGTTTTCTCTTTTTGCTTTGCAGAATAAATGGTTTTCACTCATGAAGCAAACCTGTATTTGTAATCTCAGGTACTCGGCCCATAGAGACTGCTTTTTTCCCACCCTCTTCCATACATTTAAAATTCTCCTGTTAGGGTGGTGTTTTTTGTTTTATTTTGTTTTATTTTGTTTTGTTCTGTTGTTGCTGTGAGACGAGATTTGCGGTGCCTTGAGTGAGATGAGATGCCATCCCAGAGTGGACACAACACATAGGTGAGACTAATATTCACAGCTGCGTTGACTTCTGCGAGGGATACAAAAAAGACGTGAAGGTACCCTGCTGTTGCCCACTTTTGCTGCTGTTATGTGGCTGCATCTTTCCATACCGCTCATCACATGGACAGTAATTACAAAGTGTGGCAGTAATTACTGTCCCTGCTCTAAACTCTTGCACATGGTGTCACTGCCTCCTCGTAACGGACTCCCCCACCTCAATGTATAGATAGGGCTGATTAATATGCACAACTTTTGTCACTTTAGGAACCAAAAATTCCTGTGTGGATGATAAGAAATTGTTTTAGAAACTTCTACTAGGTGATTGTCTTCAGAGGCTGTGTAGAAGAGTGGTAATTTCTTTGGAGTTCAAAAGGTTTCAAGAGAACAGGAAAGGAAAGTATAGAACTTCTTAATCCAAAGGTTCTGTCTTTAGGAAGGAGTTGAATATTTGTACATATACACCCCTAATCTTCTGTGCAGCAAGAAGCTACTAGTATACAAAAAATGCTAAGAAGTAGTTTGCAAATATTCAGAAATTTTTTGTGATACTAGGTCACAGTAATCTAAAGGTCTATGTAGCAGATGAAGAGAACAACAGAGAAATGTGGACCTCTAATTTTTCTTTGTAATTTTTTTTTTATTTTAAAGGTTGTTCCTGCATGCTTTGATAATTAGAATTTTTAAATGTGAAGATGTGCTCTTTTGAAATTTTATAATTATATACTGTTGAATTCTAAAAACTTGGTCTGACAAATGGGTGGGAGAAGGACAGTTTCAGTTTTTGTTTCAGAGGGGGAAATACAGGACTCTACAATACCTTCAGTAATCTGTAGAAAGACCTTTTCACCCACAAAAATGGGTGTGCGTTCACTGGGGATGTTACAGTTTTGTAAGACAAGTGAGCAATTCTTCAGGAGTCTCTGATTTCTGTAGGTACACAGAAGCTGCAGAATCTGTTTTACAGGCTTACATTTCAATTATAATCTCAAAGTGATTAATTATGGTAGGTTATTTGTCGGTAGGAAAGCATTTTAATATTTTTTCTTAGATCTGAGCATCTTAGCATACTGAGCTGAGGTATATTACTGAATTAATTATTATGTATTAATGTACAGTGTAAATAAAATACAGTTCTTCAAAACCGAACTGGAAAAGCCAGCATTTGTACTGTGCTGCTGTTATTTATTTACTATATGTTGTATATTATAGTATAACAAAATGTTCTTAAAAAGTATACCTCCATGCTTGATGTGCTTTTCAAAGTAGTTAGAAACAATACATCACATCTCAACTACATTATCTATGCTTTTTGAAAATTTCTGAAAATTGCAGGAGTTACCGTATGACATCAAATTTAAAAAAAAAAAAAAGTCCTTATGATATTAGCTTCTGTGGTGAGAACAGGAGGTTATACAATGGAATGATGTGTAGCTCACACCAACTGTAACCTCCAATTGTACTATGAGGACCTATTTCTTCGATAAAGAAAAGATAATCAAAATCAGATACTTCTAATGATTAAAAAACAGATATGTGTGCAGGGTTTTTACACATTCAAGCTATCATAGAGCTCAAGATAAAAATTATGTAATGTAAAAATAATAATAATAACACCCAATATTATTTTTGGATCTTGAGCAGGAATGTGCAAACCTGTTGTCATTGTTATGATGAGGACTAATGTTCCTAAAACAGAAGAAAGAAAATGTTTACATTTTCAAGCTGTTCATCTCATTAATTTTTTTCCCTTTCCCACAGCTAATTTCTCTGCAGTCTAATGAGCCACACATGCCCCAATATTTAATTAGCCTGTCCCTTCAGGGTTCTGGCAGATGTGAAGTGAGTGGTGGGCTAGGAATTCGGCA
This sequence comes from Syrrhaptes paradoxus, assembly GCA_013400615.1. Classification (NCBI taxonomy): domain Eukaryota; kingdom Metazoa; phylum Chordata; class Aves; order Pterocliformes; family Pteroclidae; genus Syrrhaptes; species Syrrhaptes paradoxus. The sequence continues at coordinate 40,356 of VZTO01011969.1, forward strand.
CCATCCTCTTAAATCCCACTGTAAACAGTAAATTGAAACTTAATAAAGAAACAAGAATTGTCATACGAAAAAATGAGAGCTAGGTGAGTAAATTCTTTTTAATGTAACGTGAAGCTTCTCATACTAAAATCCCGTATTTTATCTAACTCAGAAAATACATGTACAGCTTTTTCTTGTCCTACTTGCTTCTAAACCACATGGTATGTTATATTTCATGTCGGAGATCATTAACTAATCTAGAGAAAACATAAAACTAAGTTCACACACCACTCTCAAAATGAGGACTATATATAAGGGGAACAAAATCAGCTAAACCACTTCTCCCAACAGTTTGACCTAACTGACTGAAAGGTTCCTAAAGGAAGGTGGAGATTTAGAAGGTTTTGATGTCTGGTTTTTTGATTTCCGAACTTTGCATAGGATTTGTAAATAATAAACCACTGAGTGTTGGGGAAGATAACAAAGCTGGCAGCAAAAGAGTGTGGTTTAGACCAGTCTGTCAGGTTTAGACCTGAAAACAAAGGGTTAAGGTTCAAATCCTTTCTTCTGTATATCAAAGGTTGCCTCAAGACAGCCAATGAAAAGGCACATAAAATTGTTTTATCTTTCCCATGTACTCCTCAGCTTGGTATTTAAGAAGATCCTCTAGCAAAGTGCAGTCTTAAGTCTCCTGAGGCAGCGGAATAAATTGAATCAAGTTTTCTTAAATTGTGTGTGAAAGCTCTAAGCACTGGACTCTTCATTCAATCTGTGGTTTTGGCTGTCACACGTCATTTTTTCAAACAATACTATCTGTCTGGTTCAAACTAAGTTCGCAAATTCTTGCAAAATAACACTGCCTGTAATTTAGTAAAGTCTGTATTCCCTTTCAATATCCAAATTGTTGAAAAACACAGAGTGGAGTTTGGTTGCCTAAATCTGGGTATTCAGTGTTGCTTTGACACTTCAGGTAATCTCCTCTGGCTTCCAGGTCTTGCACCAGAAATACGTCGGTTTCTTGTAGGTTTTCCATCTGTGTGTGTCAGGCCACCCTGTGTAGATGTCACAGTGGGGTGTACGGTTGCCTGTAGAACAAGAGAAAGTTCTCTAATTCCTTTAAAATAAGGGAACAAGGCTCGTATTTCTAAAGGTGCATCTAGTGTGATGGCTTCTGTACCTCACAAGGCTGTGTAGACAGTAGTGACATTTCCCAATGACTGTCATGCTTGGGAACCTTGCCACTCCTTTGATCCAAATTGCACAGGAGTTAATTGGGATCTGTCAGACACTTGTTGACACAATCCCCATTGATACGTAGGTTAAAAGGGTTTTACAGTATTACAGGGCCCATAACCTGATATTCTGGAACATTGCATATTAATACATTAAATTATTCTTTGTGAATAATTGTCCATTCCCAGTTGGCATGCTTAAGGGTTGAGCAGTGATATCAAATCCTGGAATATATGCCAAATATATGCTTTACCAAAACCCTACAGTATCTAAGGCTTGTTGGAACTCCTTCTTATTAGAGAGTGAATGCAATTGCAGCGTTTGCTGTAAGGTGTCAGAGGGAATACACTGTCTGACACCTTGCCAGGTTATGCATAAAAATCTAAAACTATTTGACTAAGTCCTTGTTCAGCTTTGGAGAGAGTAATTCAAAACAAGATTTGTAATGAAAGAAACATCAGTACATAGTGAGAAAACAGACAAAATATTTATCATTCACTGTTAGCAGTACAAAAGGATTTTCACTAGCATTAATTAAACAAATTTTGGCCATTTGCAAGGGGTTGTCGGAAATTTCTCTGTTATTTTTTTAATAACAGGATGATGGGACAGTACTGTCTGGCACCCTCCCCACATCCAAGCTGTCAGTGTAACCTCTCTGATAATTAATCCTACAGCTTCTATAACCCACCTGTCACAAACCTTGATCCTCATGGGAGATGTCATGAGTAGCTCTGTTCTGTTTGTCAAGGATTTTTTGTGTCAGATGGATTAGTTTTAACGGGGAATTTCTGAACATTTTGTCCCTTACGGCTTCCCTTTGGTGTCTGGGCAATCTTGACCCATCAACCCCCCTTCCCCCTTCCCCAGGCACTGCATTTTGCAAGGTTTTAGTTTCCCTGCTCCTAGTGTTATCCCAGTAATTTTGTCCTGCAGTACAGCACCGTGTTCCTTGAGGACATCCTGAGCAGTCAGCCTCATTTTCCGCTCAGAAAACCTGTCCTGTGCAGCAGCAGTGTTTGAAATCACTGTCACTCAAATATGAAAACAAACAATCCAAACAACAAAAAACTCCAAAGTTATGCACTAGCAAAGTAAATATTTCCATCTAGTTTTTGGGAAGCGTTATCTATGTCATCGTGCACTGTGATGGTACCTCCTCTTGTGTCAGTCAGCATCATCCCCTCACTTCAGACTAGAACACTTCAGAACACTCTTACAGGCAGTTCTGACAGCTCTGAGGCTGTTGTACACCATCAGGAAACAGAATCACAGAATCACACAACATCTCAAGTTGGAAAGGACCCATAGGAACAGTCGATTCCAAACCCCTGCTCCTCGCAGGGCTGCCTAAAACCAAAACATGTGACAATGTGCGATCCAGGTGCTTCTTGGACAGAAGAATGGAAACCTTTTTTACCCCTTTTCTGTTTGAATGTACTTTCTTCAAAAGTTGTAAACCTAGCCGAAACAAAATTCTCTGGTGACTGACTGGACGTTCTGCTCACATGTTCAAAGTCCAATATTAAGATGAAGTTTTTGTCTGAGTCGGGCTGTCACTGCCTCTGTGTTGTCCTTGTTTTGTTTCTGCAGCAATGCCTGCGTAGCATGCCGTGGGTCTGGCAGCACAGAGCCCGCCCGGAATTGAAAATTGTGTCTCAGCTCAGGGCAGACGCGGTCGGGATGCTCTGGCAGTCCAGGTCTTTGTGAAATTTCTGGAAACACATCGCACTTCCCTCGATGGCTGTACACCAATCTGTCCTTACAACAGGAACAAGGAGGTGATAGATACTCCACATCCGAGAGGTTTCATTCCAGCAGGTATTCAGGATGCAGCCTTGAGGCGCTGTAGAAATTTGAAGCTGGCCAGACGTGTTTAGGGACCTTTGGCATCTCCTGGCAAGTCTCCGTGGCTAAACAAGAAAAGTCTGAGGAACAGCCTCTGCCCTGCAGAAGAGGCAGCATGCACAGTTTATTGTAAAAAGTGATTAGAGCTAATCCCTTATAGATCAAATGTATATTGGAGTGAGATTGTCACAGCAGTTAGTGATTCTACTTTATAATAATGTCATAATTTATAATTCACAATTATCATACAGTTTATAGATACATATAAAATCACATCTATATTTGCTAACATAATTGCTATATTATTTCATGGAAAAAAGACATTCCTAAAGGCACAAAGAGAAACTATACTGCATTTTTTAGGAACAAATAGCACACTAATAAGAATTTTCAGGGCTATGCATTTTCAAAATAAAGTATGCGTCAAGAAACGAAAGGTTAAATACTTAGGTATCATGGTCTATTAATATATATGCAAATAGCAGACCAAATCTTGAACAGGCAATCTATTTTGTTGACATTTTACAAACAAGTTGTATAATACTAAGTTGGACAATATTTAACAATATGTGAGACAATTTTTTCTTAGTAATTTTTCTTTTTTATTCTTTCATGTAAGATTATCCATGTGTGTTTTAAAAGTGTAGTCTTTATTTTATTTAAACATATATATATATGTTTTTCATGATTGACGCAATTAATTATAGTTGTTGCTGTTATGGTTATTTGCAAGTGTAATTTATATGTAAATTTAATTCTGAATTATTCATCTTGTTAAATTTGATCTTCCTGATAGACCATGAGACAATTAGTGTGTGTACAAATATGACTGTATTGTTTTCCTGTTTTATACACAGACATGCTACTATTTTATTGATTTTTCTGAATTATGCGAATAAATACCCTTAACAAGAATAGCAATAAGGACTGAAAAAGATCTAAGGTATCTTTAAAAAGTAACTACCAGTATTAATTAAGGAATTGGTTCCCAAATCCCAAGGAATCTAATCTAATGGAAATGTGAATTCTCTAATCTTTGCTTCGGATTAGAGATACTACAGGACACGCAAAGAACACCAAACCAAAGAGTAACTCCTCAATCCATATTGATCCCACTGTGCCAGTCAGGAGTGAAGTTGAGCCTGGGAAGAAGGGAGTGGTGGGGAGATGACATTTTTAGTTTTATTTCTTGCTATACTACTCTCTTATTAATTAGCAACAAACTAAACTAATATTCCCCAAGTCGTGTCTGTTTTGCCCGTGTTGTTAATCGGTGGGTGACCTCCCTGTCCTTACCTTGAGCTAAGAGATTTTCGTTGTGTTTTCTTCTCCTGTCTCCCTGAAGAGAAGGAGGGACAGAGCAGCTCGGTGGGCACCCGGCAGCCAGCCAAAGTCAACTCACTCCATAGGGCTCCCGCTCTGCACAGAGGAGAGAACTCTCCTGTCAAACGGGAGATAATCTGCAGCCTCACAGACTATATTCGACACTGGGGTTTTGGTTTTTCTTCCTACAAGAAGTACATGAACTATGTTTAGCATGTGTCCGAGCTTCACCCAGCCGGCTAATTGTGAACAGAAGTGAGGTCCCTAGATACAGGAGGGATACACTTTCAGACATACTCGCCTTCAGCATTTCCCAGTGACTTACAAGCTTATTTTTACCCTTTACTTTGACACATAATTCTCCCAAATAATGTACACCAAAATTTTAAAAACCTAATTCAGGACTGTGAGTTCCATTCTTTGATTTAATTTTCTGACTTTCAGTCAATGAATGTGTTCATGTACACCAAGCGTCACAACGCCTAGTCTCTTCCTAACTTTAGCTTTAAATTTTGTTTGTGGCTCTATCTCTGTGCCCAGAGTTCTAATTGGGGAAATTAGAGAAATACTTATCTGAATTCCACGGGTCTTAATTCCACATTAATAGTAGATTATCAGAGAAAGCTAACAGCTGACAGATTTTTTGAGGGAGTTAGGTAGCTTAATTGCCATTTGTAACTCTGGAAACTTTTTTTGTTCAAAATACTGAATCACAGAAAATTCAACAGAAATAAAACCTGGAGTTCAGTGGTAGGAAGCTACCTCGGCTGAAGTCAATGTGGAGATTTGGTGGATCCTGACTGTGTGTATCTAGTTATAGCAGTTTATTACAGACTGTATTATTCTGTATTTTCTTGAGTTCCTTTGGGAATTTTCTCACTAGCACTAGATGATCAAATTGCTTCGTAAATTGCTGAAGTAGACATTTACAATATTTTGCAAGCTGCAACAAAGTATTTTCCTAAACAAATTAGTCAAGAAATGCATCTTCAATAGATCCACACGTTGCCATTTTGCCTATTTTTAATGCATATTTCTTGTAACAAATTTCTTGTCTGGAAGGATTACGCTGTGCTGGAACCACTGGAAGGCAGGAAATTTTCAGTTGTTCAGATGGAGAGAACAGCAATTCTTCAAGCCTAGTGAAGCTTCACTCTATAGTTATTAAAATAAATTACAGCTTGTGAAAGCCATGAATATAATAAAATTCTGCTTGGAACAACAAAAGACATTTCATTTTTTCAGAAGTTCTTTTTTACCCTGGGACTGTTGTATGAAGGAAACTGACAATTAAAAGCATCAGAAATGCAGTATTACAATCTTGGTTCTTTCTCTTAAACATTAAAAAAAAAAAAACAAGCATTTTCACAAAAATAAAGGCCAATATTAGAAACTTAGGGTTGATTAAATTCTCAGCACATAGTCATCTTGTACTTTATGGATTTTTCTGGTTCAGAAGGGCATAGGTTACCTACTGTTCTTATGTAGTATAGGTGAGTCTTTGTGGATGCCCTGGGAAATCTCACAGGTATTAGGTGTCTGAACTAAGCTCTCAATGTCAGGCTCAAGAGTGCAACGAAGAATAGAAGAAAACATGGTAGAAGGATTACACAGCATCTAGAACTTCTTTTCACCTGTACTATGGAAATAACCAAGGTCAACTAAAGTAAGAAGGGACAGGCTCAAGAGTTCTTTATTTATAAAAGGAAACAGTTTATACACAGGCATGCAAATGGCAGACATTGCTAACAAAGGGGGATGCAGAGACCAGGAAAGTGGGGTTCATCTGAACCACTCTTAATAGGTCATGTTATGAAAAAGAAATCCGAAGGAATATTAAAACAGCTTTGTAATAAAATTAAAAACATGACTGAAAATGGAGGACACTAGAACAAATGAGGACAATTATTCTAAAACAAATTGGTGGATGATACGGAAAATATCTTTAATTGACTTTAATGTGTTCCAAAAGACTGTCACAAAACCTTTTAAGGCATTATTATTGTGAGCTCTAAAGCATTCAAATGTAACAGCCAGGTAAAAATTAACACACAAGAAAAATCTTTAATTGTCGCTACTGAAACACCATACTAAAATAAAAGAGATTGGCTACTGGGGTGAAAACTACAAACACATTCAAGGTTTGAAAGAAGTGGTGCAAAAGGTGGAATAAAGGTCTTAAGAGAATTGAGACTTTTGGGGGAAGATAATTTCAGAAACAATTAGCTTGTATGTTCTTAATACTTTGTATTCTTTTCAATATTTTAAACATAGAATGAGGGAAAACAAATAGCATGTTTAAAAAAATAAATTTGTCATTAAAAGTAAGATAATAGGGAATTAAGATAAATAGATTGAATACCCCAAAATAATGGCTTCAGAGATTCTGAAAACCTTAGTACAACAATGTCCAACTTTCAAATTCAAGCCTTAATGCTCCTTTTTGTCTGGTTTTACAATTTTCTGGAGGACTGCCAAAGTAATTCACCAAGTTTAAAAAATGTGACCATTTACATTTACTGAGATAATATTTACTTATTTATTTATCCATTTATTTATATTCTGCAATGTTTTCTCAGTGTTTTCATCTCTGAATTTAGGTATTAGCCTTGCCGAGGGGGAAAAAAATAGATGAAATATTACATTGATTATTTACTTTTTTGGCAGTTTTGTATTGAGTTTCCCTCCCCTTCTTCCACTTATAAAAAGGGTGATATATCTTGATTCTTCAAAAAGAAACATTTGACATAGAAATGTCTCTAGTCTGCAAGAGTAGTT
>VZTO01011969.1:58840-110269 GCA_013400615.1 Syrrhaptes paradoxus
GAAGAAGTAAGATAGATCTTTACTCCTGAAATAATTGACCGTATTGCTACTGTAGGTGAAATAAATTTCCAGGCTTTGGTCTATGATCCTGTTGGATCTTCTACTAGTTTATTGTTTTGGTTTAGTTTGGGTTTGGGTTTTAGTTGTTTTGTTTGTTTGTTCTCCCCAACATACCGTTATTGGAAAATTAAAGCTCTCAAGCCTTATAACCTCAACATACATGTCTGAGAAACACCAAAGACCCCAGTTATCAGTGCTAACCGTACAGCATCAACTATATGGCATTGAATACTCAGAGATGATGTCGGATATGATTGCTGTGTCCTGTGTGAAGTTGAATATTTTATTTTAAGGTTCAAAGCTACCCTTATTCTTTAGTTTTCTAAACACTGCCATCACAGAGAAGTCTGCTTCCACAAATGGTATATACATTTTTTTCAGCTGTAAAATAAGATACTCCAGTTTTATTAGTAATAACCTAGTGATGTACAAACGAAGAAGAATAGCACTAGTATTAAACGTTCTGAAATGAGAAGTAAAATTAGTATATTGATGCTAATATCCTTAACTAAAAAAAATGTCAAAGTCTTTAACTGGTAAAGGTTTCAAATCGTTATTGTTGTCTTTTGTTGGGGTAGGAGCTTTTTTTGTTTATTTTTCTTTTTATATAACCAAGTGAGTTAAACATTCTGATATGCTTGTTGAGCAGCAAAAAAAAAAAAAAAAAGGCAAAAAAACTTTTACTTATGTGTATTCATTTGGAATAGTAATAATAACTGTTCATATCAGAATTAAGTTTAAAACTTACTGGGGTTAACTACATGATCAGTGTTAATGACAGAGTTAATTACAAGTCGGAAATCATGACCAAGTTTTATGCAGTGGAAACTGATTAAAAAACCAGGCACCAAATATTTTTATAAATGTTAATGTGTTGTTTGGTTAGATGAAGTAAGATCACAACTCTGCTGAAATAAAATGCCTTGAAATATCTAAGAAGTGAGCACGGGTATTGAAACATTAATGGGTATCTTGTACATTAACAATTATTTTATCAAATTGCTTCAGCAATTACTGTCCCGTATCAACCACACTTGTCAGCTCTTCTTCTGGTGTGAATAAATAAATTCACCAACTTCTATGTGAAATTGGTTTAGATAGTGATGCCGGACAGTATTCTTTGAATGCTGTGCAGTGGCCAGAGATCTTCAAAGAAGATGACACTACCTACTTACTGATTTTTAGTAGAAACTTTCCCAAGGAAAAACTCTCCAGAATAGTTTTGATATGGTACATTCTTATTGTTGTATTAATATTGTGAAACCTGTCACTGCACAAAGCAAAAAGTAAGTTGCAGGAGGAGTTTAGCATCTTCTGGTTCCACGCAGAAGTTACTGAGCTGTGCAGGACTGACTCACATCGCTGCACCCACTCTGTACTGTCCAGAGCTTGTTGAGAGCAACAGAAGTAAGAGGAGAGCTGGCAAGAAGTGACCAACTAGTGAAGAACCAACCCGAAGGATGTTCTAGGAAAGGCAAATCTAGCCAAAACCACACAAGTTTAGCCAAGATACAGCCACAAAACTTAATACAATGGTATGTTTTCATACAGTTGACCAAGAGTAACTTCAAATATGATTATTTCAGTTTCCAGCAGGGCTGAAGGATCCCGTAGTCCGTGATCACCCATTGTGTCAACATGATCACCCTTTCTGTCAACAAGTTCTGCATTAGGGCCACGTTGTCACAGCCATGGAGTAGGATGTCGTTGTGAAGGTCGTTGGGGTCCCGAGCACCGGGAAAGGATTGCCCAGAGTTCACCCAGACGCTGGTGCACCTACTTCATCAGCTCTCAATGTCAGTTGGCAGGTTCTTTGATTTGATTTAATTTAATCTCTGTGATGTCGCTAGACTAGGTATCTCCTCCTCCAGCTGGAGCACTCTTTCCCACTCACCCCCTCCAGCCCTGTGCACCTTTTTCATGTGCTGCTGCTGTGGCCTCTCCCAGTTGTGGTCAGCCATAGGCATAGGCAGCCACGGGCTGCTTGCCAGGGTTTGTCGTGGAGCAGAAAAAAAGGAGATTTTTCACCCAGGTCACGGTGCTTTCCACCACTGCTTGCCCTTCCCTTGACACCTAAAGGCTGCCAGAGATAAATGTGCAAACTTCAGCCCTAACATGACTGCTGTAAAAAGCAAACCGCAATGCTGAGGCGACTGGCTGAAATTCCCAGCAGAAGTGCATGGCTGCCTGAAACTGATAACAATTTAACAAAAGCATGGAAAGGTGAATGTGTAAATATCTGACTGGGCGATGCACACACTGCCAGTGTGCTAGGATACGTATTCTTTGTGTATAATGGAAGGATTACCAACAAGACTAACAATTGCAGCTGGATTATCGATACAGGTACTAACAGGCAGAGCTTTAGCTGCTGTGTGACAGGGCTGGGAGCAGAGACTGAAGGGCTGTGTCCTTCGCTGCTTTCCTGGGCTGAGCACAAGCAGAATTGTTGTTAATCAAGGAAAAAGGGAGAGAAGGCTTGACTTTCTCTGTTTTTTCTTCTCATAGTGCTTTTTTTGTCCATTGTGTATTGTTCTACCTTCTGCTTGAGTAAGGACTAGTGGCTGTACAGAAGCAGAGATATTACTTTCTGATGTCTTGATCATGATTTAAAAACCAATATTTTAAACATTTTATTTGTGCTTATGACTGTTGTGTGTACACCACAAACAAGTTTAAGATTGTACTGCATTTAAAAATGTGATTTTTTTTTTATATGGGAGATATGTTTTTGAAAGCCTTGTATGCTTATAAGCAAACATATACATTTAATTCAAAATTTATGTCTTCCATTGTCTTTATTTTTGCTTTTATTCTATCATTTACACAAAGAGAGTGGAAAGGAAACAGAAGAGCAATGAGAAAGGAAAAGCTGGATAGTAATAAAAAAAAAAGTGAAAGCTAAGGAAAACTGAGAGGGAAAATAATCAAGGAAAGGAGAAAAAAGCCATAAGGAAAGGGCGGTGTGTTCTTAGATTTGCATTCTCAGTCTTAAAAGGATAAGAGAGTAAATCCCTTGTTTTCACTGACCAGTTCTAGAACTGTTTTTGTAGTCTGATGGTTAAGAGAAATCAGGATCAGCTGTCTGACCGTGGTACTCAGATGGGAAGGTGGAAAGCACGACGGCTGCTGCTCACGAGTCGCACTGGCTGACAGAAAGGATTCTTGATTTGTCACACGCAGTGTGGGAGGTGATTGTTGCAATTAGAGGAGCACTACATCCAGGTAAAATTTTCTGCAGCTAAAGACTCAGCCTCTAATAAAGAGATTTTATCTGACATGACTCTAATGGCAGCAGAATCAAAACAGCTCAAACACTCCCAAGGCAAAGAGAAGATTGTCTGTCTGTTCTGAAGCGTTCCAAGTCACCTGTGTTTTCCTCGTCTCCCTTTGTTTCTGACAGAAGCAGACAGACAGACAGACAGGTAGGTAACATCTCCCAGTGCCGATCAGTTGCAGGGTTCTCCTTCACTTTCGATTTGTAGGGCTCTGCGAGGCTTTGTGGCACCAGCATCGAGACGGGAGCCGCGTTTTCCCGAGGGAGCAGAGGCAGACTGTGACCCCTGTCACAGGGATCTAAGAAGGGCGAGCACTCGCAGTTTCCTTGAAGAGCCGATGGGACATTTCCATCAGACGGTTCCCCTTTGGTGTACGTGGTGGGTAAACCCCCACCCTGTCTCACTGCCCCAGCGGGATGGAGGAGAGAACTGGATGGGCGAAAATGAAAAAACACATTGGCCGGGATAGCAACAGGGGGAAAAGAAAAGAAAAAACAAAACAAAACAAAACCAAACCATAAAAAGCCCAAGCGATGCTAAAGCCAACACTCACCGTTTCCCACCAGCAGACTGGCGTCCAGCCAGCCCCTGAACAACGGCTACTTGAGGAAAACACCCTTCCTCCAGCTGTTATTGCTGGGCATGGTGTTGTACAGTACGGGACATCCCTTCGGTCAGCTGCGATCAGCTGTCCTGGCTGTGTCCCCTCCCGGCCTTTTCTCACCCCCAGCCTGTTCGTTGCGGGGGGAGCAGAGTGGGAAACGGACAGGACCCTGGTGCTGGGTAAATGCTGACCAACAGGAGCCAAAATGTGTCATCACCAGCATCGCTTTGGCAACAGATCCAAACCACAGCCCCGTATGGGCTGCTATGAAGACAGTTAACTCCATCCCAGTCCAACCCAGTACAATGATAAAACCCGTAACCACAAAACAGACTACCTGAGGACAAAGGTCAGTGGCGGCACCTCTTACACAAAGTTAACAATCAGATAATTTGAAGCTGATTTAGTCAACGAATTTCCTTTAAAAAAAAATTTTATGTTTGTGAAAAACTCTGTGATGGGACTAACCCATTGTGACTTCAGGTGTGAAACCAACTACGTTCTGAGAACTTCGTCAGTGGAGAATGTTAAATGGTCTTTAAAACTGATACATATTAAAAAACATCAAGCCATTGTGATGAAAATAACTAAGCAAAAATTACAGACTGATGTATTTAATTAAAAATGTGAAAACCAGCTTGTTTTAGGGATAAGATTTTATTCTAATGAATTTTCTTGTTCACTACCAGTGAAAAGGTATTTTTTCCAAGCATTTAAAAGTATGTTTTCATAAATAAAAGCAAAAAGCTATAAAAAATAAGCTTCAAATTCTGCATATACTAGTTTGTCAAATGTATCCATTATAAAGCAATAACAACAGCAACAAAAAAAAAAGCATAGAAAAGGACAGTATTTTGAAAGGAAATTTACTCTAAAAATACCAGAACAGCCCCTGCTGATAATAAAGGGCAAATAAATATAAGCACTCTGTCTGCTAATGGGAAAAGAACATAACAAATGAGGAAATATCTCCTTACCCACTGATCTCTTTGTTCTAAATTTCTGGTCTTTATTTGGGTCACATCCTTAATGTATGAATTCTGTGCTGGATCAGCTTGTAATACACTGGCAGTTTCCTCACAGGTATCTTGACATAGAGCAGTAAACTAGAACTTCTCTAGAAAACAAACAAACAAAATAATCACTCAGTGTAATTGGAAATTGGGGTTTTTTTTAACACTAAACCCCATGTGATGGCCATCTAGGAATATGTCATGTAATTTGCATTCATTATAAGTTCATTTTAAAATCTTGTCCTATTTGATAGGTATATCGTTCTCAGATAAGAACGGGTTCTGAAGGATAATCCTACCTTCAATTAATCTCCTGAATCTAGCTGTCTAAAATTCTGCATCCTGTGTGGCATAGCAGTCCATCTATCTTTTAAATAACTCTTTTTACTCTACAAGTATAATATTTGTATCCACTAGATACCTACAATAATATTTTGAAAGTGATGGGATAATTAATTTTAACACTAATCTATTGCTCCAAGCTCTCTGAGAACCAGTCAGCAGTGTTACATCGTGTCATTTTTTTGAAGATATTTTTCCACCTGCAACAGATGCACTTAATTTTCTTTTCCTGTGCTTTATTACACTCTTTTTAACGGATGGTTGAAGTGTTGAATAAGAGACATCTTTATAAGCAATGTCCTTGGGCTAGACCTTTGCAGCCATCACATGTGACAGATGTAAGAACTGAAGAAAATGTCTGCATTGACGTGCTAAACAGGAAATATTTACTGGGACTGGAATTAAAACATGTGCATTGTCAAACTGTTAAATTACAGTGTTATCCTGAGCCAGCTAGCAGGCTTCCACACAATTTCTGTGTGAGGTTAGGAGGTAGAGATCAATCCGTAATTTATTATAAGGATATTTAGTGGTCTCTGACACCATCATGTTTAGTGGTCCCAGCACCATCCATACACTCTGCATCCTGTGGCTCTAGAGATATCGAAAGCTACAAGGCACAGCCCTTGTCTATCTTCTGTTTTGGAAATGTGACTTCAAGTTATTTAAGATTTTTACAAAAGACCAAAAGCCTAAACATCTCTATCACGGGAATAGAGAGGGTGGGGGAAATGCTGGTGATAGATTTATTACATGGAAACAGACAGAAAATTCTGTGCCTGTCTGACTTTATGGAAAATTCTTTCTAGTAATAAAACTGATGATATAGTGATCTCAGGCATGTGAGCAGCACCAGCCACCCTGGAGGTTTCACAGAACTGTTATGATGACAAATGTAATCTGTCCAACATTGTTTCTCTTCCTGAGGCCAGCCTTGCATGCTTCAGCAGACAGTGAACAGCCCGGCGTTCCCAGAAGTCTCTCTATGGACTAACAGAGGAAGCAAAAATCCTTTGAGTCCTTGCATGGTTTTTGCTTCGTAAGCCTGAAGCACAGAACAAATGCAATGTAGGTATTCTGAAAAAATTGTAGACAACTCTTTCAAGACTATTACAAATGTTGTACCACTAAGGGTTAAAAAGGTCCTCCTAATTCCCTGTCCAAATGTGTGCACGCTTTATTTCATAGAATCGTAGAATCACAGAATGGTTTGGGTTTGAAGGTAACTTTGAAGATCACCCAGATCAACTCTTCTGACGTGGGAAGGGACATCTTCTGCTAGACCAGGTTGCTCAAAGCCCCGTACAGCCTGGGGCTTGAACACTATCAATGACGAGCCATCCATGACTTTTCTGCACAGCCTGTTCTGGTGTGTCACCATCTTCATCGCAAAAGATTTCTTCCTTATGTCCAGTCTAAATCTACCCTCTTCCAGCACAAAACCATTACCCTTTGTCCTGTCACTACAGGCCCAGCTTGATGTCATCTTGCTGAAGATGCACTCAATCCTACATCGTCATTGATGCAGATATTAAATAGTAATGGTCCCAGTATGGACCCTTGAGGAACACCACTTGTTACTGGTTTCCACTTGGGTATTGAGGCAGTGACTGTAACTCTTCGGACATGGCCATCCAGCCAGTGCCTTGTCCATCTGACAGTCCATCCATCAAACTTGTATCTCTCCAATATAGCAGCATGATTGTAGTGGGGGATCATTCCAACTATTTTGTTACTATTTATTATACTACATAATTTTCTCTCTTCCTAGTATTAATTTGTGATTGTAATCATACCAGTAATCGTATCACTTCTCAATCTTTATGTTCCTAGGCTTTGCAATACAGTAATTTTTACTTTCATGCCGTTTCCTCATTCATCTAATAACTTTCTTTACACTTGTGCAGGTAGTCCAGCTCATTAGCACAGAAAATTTATATTTTTTTTCTAATTTGCAAGTCAAAGAAACAGGGACATCTATAATTTTAAATAAATGTCATTGTTCATCAAAACCTTTGTTTTACTGAGCATATTTAAATCACCTTATTATTTCTAAATTTTTTTTCCCATGATTTAAAGTCTAAAAATATGTACGTACTTACATTTAAACTGTATTTCCGCCTTTTCTTTTGCAAGGTGGCTTAAAACTGAAGGTACAGATAAATGCGCTTTCCAAATGTCCCCATCACTTGATGGATCTCTTTGCACTTTGATCTTATTTGGAAAAGAATAATTGTTTAAATATCACATTTCTCTTTCCCCACTCCCCGAAATCCATTCCTCATTCCCCTGCTCTTTTTATCAGTTAGCTTCTCTCCTATCTCTTTGCTTTCACAAATATATAGAATGGGAGAGTTTGACATTTATACTAAAATGTTAGCTTAAGGGTGGTAAGCTACACCGCCTAGGTGAACACCTCTATATTTAATTTTCCAAATGTTAAATCATTTATTCTGGGCAGTAACTCTTATAATTATTATAACCAATTTTTCTTATTTAGGATTTTCAGAACATCATGCGGTCACAACAGCTGCTTGTAACAGGCAAACCACATATATATGAAACAAGAGCTATCATGCTTTAAGGCAAAGACTGTTGTCAAGTGCTGGTGCCCAGCACAACACCCCAGAAGGTACAGGTGGAAGCATTTGGTTACCAACATGCACTTCCAGCGAAAGCTTTCAACGGTTGAGTTGCAATGCAGGGAATTCATTGTATGATTTCAGAAGAGCCAATACAACCTCATAGAGTCAAACAGATTTTTCTGACTAGTGTGGGAGGAGATTGGGCATCATCTGCACATTTCCATCTCCTTTTTGAGGCAGTACTTGAAAATATGTAGCAAATATCTCACGTTTACCCACAGTTGCAGACTTGTGTTCTAATTAGTCCTTACGTGGTGCATACAAGGTCTTAAACCCTTTCATAAGCATATTAACCTTAATAAGTATGGTCAAAACGTTGTGTAATAAAAAAATGAAATTCAACTAAAACATCATTCAGCTTGCCAACTTAGTTCACCAGCATCCAGTGAACTTCAGGAGTGACTACCGCTTCAAGTCAACATCCCCTTCAACTCACAACTCTTCACTGATTTCGTGTAGAAAGAGAGCAACAGCTAGCTACCTTACAACAGCAAAATCACACGGAGGGGTGGGGTTAATGTGTGCTTTCCAGGCATAACCATAAAGAGTAAAATGTTTGTTACAATTGAATGCATTGTTCAGGTGAAGATATTCTTCACATAGCTATATAATTAAGTTCTGAACAATAGGAATTTGGTGAGAATTCCTGCTTTTCCAAGCAAATGCAGAGAAAGTTTGTCTAGAAAAGTAGACAGGGGGTTTACATACTGTTTGGACTGCTCTGCTCTTGTGAGACCAGCAGGTCAAGGGGGGTGATTTTCCCCTTCTACTGAAAGCTGAAAGAGGGTAGATTTAGATGAGACATCAGGAAGAAATTTTTCACTATGAGGGCGGTCAGAAACTGGAGCAGGTTGCCCAGGGAAGCTGTGGATGCCCCATCCCTGGAGGGGTTCAAGGCCAGGCTGGATGAGGCTTTGAGCAACCTGGGCTAGTGGACTAACAACTAGTCATGGCTGGCTTGTTGGAACTCAATGATCTTTAAGGTCCCTTCCAACCCAAACCGCTCTATCATTTTTATGGTTCTGTGATTTTATGACTCTATGAGCTACTGCAATGAGTGGTGATGTGCTCTAAAAGGCAATGCTCAAACATTGTATGGCAAAGCGTTAACTTATGTCTGTAACATAAATTTGTTTTCTGTTCACAAAAAGCATAGCACAGTTGCACAGATAAATTAGCAAAGTTGCCGGGTGAAGTGGTTTTATGAATCATCATTCAGTAACACTGCCAAAGACAGGGTATTGATGCTAATGAACCAATAATCTGTGTAAGTAAGTGAGGTAAATTGTCTGAACTAAATTCTGTGCTAATTTACGTACTGTGCTGAATCAAAGAAATCATAAATTATTTGTATTGTCTGTTCAAATTGCAGTGTCTTTTGTAAAGAATTATTAAGAATTATTTCTAGATCAACCCTTTGCTGATCTTACAGATGATTTATCCTAACTGATAACTAAAATTTCTTTTCCAGCAAAAGTTTTCTTTGGTTTTCTGATAAAATCTACTTCAGTAAAACAAACAAACAAAAGAGTCCCCCAAACCAAAATAGAACTCCTTATTTTACTCTGTATGCAAATCAAAATATTGCAAGTAGATTTCCCCACTGTCATTAAATAGATCAGTTTACAATAGTTGAGACTGCAGAAAAAACTCTTTTGGACTGGTGTCTGGCAGTATACTAGGAGTCAGCCGTCTAGCAGAAAAGGAGCTGGGGGTCCTGGTGGACAATACACTGACCATGAGGTAACAACAAGCAGTTCCAACGAAGGTGGTCAGCAGTTTCCTGGGCTGCATTAGGAAAATCACCTTCGACAGGTGGAGGGTGGTGATGTTTCCCTTCTACCCAGCACTGGTGAGGCCACTTCTGGACTCCTGGGTGCAGGTCTGGGTTCCCCGGCACAAGGGAGACATGAATACACTGGAGTGAGTCCAGCAAAGGGCCGTGAAGATGTTTTAGGTCTTGGAGCATCTGTCATGTGAGGAGAGGCTGAGAGAGCTGGGACTGTTCAGTCCAGAGAAGAGAAGGCTCATTGGGAATGTGTCAGTGTGTATAAACAGCTGGGGGGGGAATAAAGAAGACAGAACCAGACTCCTCTCAGTGGTGTCCAGTTATGAGACAGGAGGAAATGAGAATAAATTGAAATACAGGAAATACCACTTAAGTACAAGAAAATAACTTTTTTACTGTGAGGGTGACTAAGCACCGGAGCATGTTGACCAGAGAGGTCGTGGTGCAGTCTCCATCCCTGGAGGTATTCAATCCCTGGCTGGACAGTGGTCAGGGCAGCTTGCCCTAGCTCACTATGCTTTCAGCAGAGGGGTTGGATTAGGTGATTTCCACATTTTCATCCCAACTTCAACGATTTTGCCATTCTACAAAACTCCTCTATACAAAAAATAATAAATGACAGAACAGAGGACTAATTTAATTTTTCTATTGATCCAGTAACTTATTGGACTAACGCTGATGTAAATTTGGAAATACGTACATGTGAACAGGTGTCCAAAACAGATTTTTAGGAAGAGTTAGAGCAAATTAAAAAAGGAAGAGTTATTCTGGTCTTTCATATCACTTGCCATGCCTACTATTGTTCTTTTTGTTTAATGCATCAGTGGTTCAATTAATCTCATTCAGTTTTATTTACCTAAAAAGCAGTTGTGAGCTAGGTTTTTCACCTAGAGTTCATTTGTCCTTTATGAGGAGTTGCAGGCACCTTCACAAATCAATCTAAATCAATACGTCTAAATTAGTCAATAAGTGCCTGTATTTTTCCATCAACAATAGAGAGATCAAAAAGTGCAGACAGCCAATTAATAATGGACCTGTAACTTTTATGTGGTTGATATAAAATGAGATGAACACAGAACAAGACTTTGACAAGTCAGTGGAGATCTCTACTTTGATACGTATGTAGATGTGGATGTGCTGTCAAAGCCAAAACATGTAGGCTCTTTCGTGTATCTAAATAGCAGAAAATGTCTAATAACAAATGGCTAATAACAAAAAACACTGCTACTGAATGAAATTAATTTTTGTACAGAAGATTCTATGAAATTTCCTTCCATGTGGAAGGCCTTGTTTTTAGGGCTTTTTAGGTCTAATGCATTTCACAAGGCTGATGCCAGGCCTCGTAGTATCTACAGTGCTTAGAAGTAGCTCTGCAGAAGTTGCAAAATTACCTTTTTACCTTTCAGTTCAGTAAACATGTTTGGACAAACTAAATATGCTGCTAGTTGATAAGCCTGTAGTTTCATGAGCTGTATGATTCCAGCATTTATTCAGGATATATTTATATGCTATTATATATACATACACATGTATGTATGTGTGTCATGTATTTTTTTCCCTACATGCTTTGGAGGTACAAAGAAAAGTTTGCAGACAATCACATTACAATTCATGTAGCAGCCCTGAATCCGTAGTCAGCCTGAATCTTTCACTGACAGCACTGACAGAAGTGAATTGCCCTGCATCTGAATGCACCCAAAACCTCCTGCTCAGTCCTATGCACGCTCTAAATAGCAGGTAACAGTGCTACATGCCTCCATGTGTGCCATCTCTTTAGAGGGGGCTTCCCTTGAGTCTAAGAAAATGAAGTGTACCACTATTCTAGATTATTTGAAAGAAAAGCGGAAAAAAAGGACTAGAGTGTAGGGTTGACACTCTAGCGACAGGGCTAAGGAGGGCTTGTAGAGCTTTTGACAAGAAAAAAGAGCTCCAAACCCATTAGCACACTGGTAGGAATAAAACGTGAAAACCATTTCAAGCTGTCTTCTGACCTGCCACAGTGATGGTTTTAAATGAATGTAAAAGTTTTAATGCATTAGACTACTGAATTTTCCCAATATGAAAAGATATTTTCTCTCTCTCTCTGAAAGCTAACTGTAAAGCTAACTTTCTTTCTTGCACCATAACAAATATCACTTCTCAAGTCTGAAGCAAAATTATGAGAAAATGAAAGTGAGCAAATCTGTGGAGGCATTGAAGAAATCAGACAATTTAGTGATCCAAATAATTGACACAAAATTATGCATTTTCTCCATGGTACACCAGAGTAGCTCAAATACAGGTAAAAGCATCTCAGCATATTTTTGTTTTTATAGATAATGTAGATTTTTTTATCTGGATTAAGATTATTTCTAGCATAGCTTCACTGACAGGAATGAATGATCGGGTAGACTGACAGGAGAATTAATTTTAGCTCCTCCAGTGTAATTGCACTACCATAGTGAGCATTTAGTCAAACAATATATTCATAATTCCAGCAAAGCTGGAATAAAAAGAAACTGATCTTTTTCCCCATGAA
The DNA here is from genome assembly GCA_013400615.1 of Syrrhaptes paradoxus. NCBI lineage: Eukaryota > Metazoa > Chordata > Aves > Pterocliformes > Pteroclidae > Syrrhaptes > Syrrhaptes paradoxus. The sequence goes on from VZTO01011969.1 coordinate 71,090, forward strand.
ACAGAAAAAAAAAAAACGAAACACAGAATCATAGAATCATTAAGGTTGGAAAAGACCTCAAGGATCATCAAGTCCAACCCAACACCACCTAACTCACTAACCCATGTCCCCAAGCACCACATCCACACGTTTCTTGACCCCCTCCAGGGATGGTGACCCCACCATGGTATTCTTACATCAGTCATCACAAACATGACGTTTATAGGATGTTCTTTGAAAAAGCAACAGATTTGGGATGTTTAAAATTATCCATTCAAAATTGCTTCAGCAACTCCAAAATACAACCAGAGACTTTAGTTTGGCTTCATCTAACAGCATGAGACACGATCTGCCCGAGGCATTCACCTGTTCAGAGAGCGGTATGATGTTATGTCACATATAGACAGGTTTCCAAGGGCTGTATTTATTCTGATGATATTCTAATCCCTGGTTAGGAGACAGAATTTTCTATCCAGTTCTATTCCAATGACACCTGTAAGTGGACTGAGACCTTACAGACTGCAGGTGGCTCTCAGATATATTCCTAAATCAAGAAGTTTAGAAAAAAAATCCCATTTTCATGAAATCTGGTTGGCTCATGATTCTTACACCCATGGATTAACATTATTAGTATCTCCATTTGAAATATTTTTTGTTTAAACATTGAATCATGAGAATTTCTTGACATATGTATTAATAAATCAGTTATAAAAGGTCACTTCTCCACACAGATTGCACACCTTCAATGGGACTTCTCTGGTAAATTTTCCCTGTAGGCCCAACACAAGAGCAGTGACACTCCAAATTTATTTCAGTATATAATATCTCAGCAGAATTTGTAAAATAAATTACAGCCTATATCATAATCTTTGATAGCTCTTCTAAAGAAAACATTATTTCTTAAAGGTTACAGCTGAAGTCTTCAGGAAGAATTAGAGTGGAAATGATGGAATTGAAGTGAGCACCACAATTCAGAGTATTATGTATTAGCTCATTAATTCTGGTTGTGTGTGGAAAGGCTGAAATCAGTCATGTATGACATCACAACTCAGGATTCAAGTCTGGGTTTTGGTTTACTGTGCTAAAAACATGGTGTGATAAATGATAATCACTCAATAAGAGTTAATGAAAACAACATGAGATGTGCATAATACTGTAAATGGATAAATATTAGTAGGAAAATCTCAGGAAAACATTAGAATCTGTAACCATATTTTAGAATACATATACATGTAAGTGACTGAAATTCTGAAAAAGTTATTAATCAGAAACATCATGATCTAGAGAGGAATGCAAAGCTGCAGAAAGGCCATAGTGAAATAATCCGGTATATTTAACGCTGGACGTGAATGTAACCCTTTGACACAGGATAACATCTTGAAGAACATTTAGGAAAAAAAGTGTTATTAAGTATTTAAAAACTATACACTGTAGCTGTCACAGAAAATATTGTTTACAGGCAAAGCATAAGACTGGTCACTCATGGATTATTTGGTCCAAATAACTGACACAAAAGTGCATTTTCTCAGTGGTACACCAGAGTAGCTCAAATACAGGTAAAAGCATCTCAGCGTATTTTGTTTTTCTAGATAATGTGATATATATTCAGGATGTTTTTGGTATTACAGACTTAGAAGCAACCTCAAAGCTGCAAGGCTGTGGAGAGACTGACAGTCTGTAGCACAAGCATATTAACTACAGGTGTTTGGTCTGCCGCGAATGCTGGTGCAGATTCTGACACTGACATTGATGAGTCACGTATATTGACAGCGAAAGATGAAAGACTGAAACACAGACACAAGGAATCCTCTAGACACAAGTCCCTTGGCACCAAACTGTTTGACAGCCTTAATTATCTTGACTGGAAAATGAATGTCTAAGAGCTTACATGGGTTTGGATTTTCTACTTTAGTTTGTCAAAACTGTTATGTCTTGTTAAAGAAGTACATGAATTTAATTTCTTGGGGAAGAGCTTGTCATTTCCAACATAACACAATTTGAAAAGTGTTTAAAACATCCTGCTTAATCACACAAACTTCACATCTTTTTCCTAAACAAATCTTAAGTGAAGTTAGGCTACTGCTTAATTTTGGGTGGCTTTATCGGGGGCTACCACATCCCAAATGGGTAGATATGGAGACTGTGATCTAACGCAGAGGATATAAGTGTACGGGTCACACAGATCCTGTGTTTTTTACCAACTTACCCAGGAACTGGTTCTCTAACAGGAAAGAAATCTCTCCATGCCTGGGTAGTTACGCTTATTCCCTCACGAGAAATTTCTGAACTTTATTATTAAAGTAATGTCTCTGAAAACCTAATTTAAGTATCTCCCACATAACAGTCAAATAGTGCTGACTACTGTAACTCAAATAGAAATATGTGAAGAGCCTTTCCGTACAGCCTACATGGACATGTCACACAAGGTAAGATCTGCCCCTCTGCTCTGCTCTCGTGAGACCTCGCCTGGAGTGCTGCATCCAGCTCTGGGGCCCCAACGTCAGAAATCAAGATTGAAGTTAATGATATAATAAAATTTACAGTCTATATATTCTCTATGTATTCTACACAGACAGCTTGGTTTTGATCTGCATTTGCTTGTTTTTGACAGAATGACATTCCCCTTTTCTTCCACAATAAAATTTGAATCCTACTTTCCAATACTTCTGTAGTTCTCTTCAGAATTGCTTTGACAACACACTTTAATATGGTGCTAACACTATCCATAAATGTTCTTGATGCCCCTTCAGAAAACATCCATCTAAAACCCAGTTAATGAAAAGGAGAGATAAATGGGGTTTTTTTCAGTGCCAGAGAGGTTAAAATTCCTCATGCCAAAATAATGCTCTTTGGACATAAAGGAAGAGGAGCCATCTAAGACCAATAATAAGTGCTGACATGTTAAGGAAAGGTTAAAGCGATGAAATCCAAGACATAAAAGAGTCAGAAAATTACATGGGTTTAAATTTACAATGTGCTGTGTGACCTTAAAGACAGACATGACGAACAAAATAGAAAAAGAAGAAAGTCTAAGATGAGGAGAAATACAGCTATGTCTGCCTGGTGAAGACCCATGACTATTTATACATGTATATATAAAAATATAAAATCTTAATTTAGTAAGATTAAGCAATTAAATGAAGACTAGGTAGTAAGACAGATGAGTACAGATGGATTTATTTTAAAAAACAAAAGCTGAAGAAGGCAAGGCATACATTAAAACCAGCTGCATTTCACGTTTATTATGCTATTCTCTGAGATAACTGTCAGGTTCTGTTGGTTCTGTGGCTTTCTGGTTTTCTTTCACAGAAACACCATGTTCCTTGATCACAGACAAGCGCTTAAGTCAATTGTAATTGATTTTGCCCCTATGCAGATACAAAACAATGATTCCATTGCCTCACTCTGATGTTTAAACATCTTAGGTGTTACCATGGTTTCAGTCTTGAATTGGCAAATAACTGTGTCAATGAAACGACACGGTTTCACACACAGTCTGTGTATGAAAAACTAAACAAAACTTGTGGTAAACTTAAAAATCTATGGTGGCTAGAAATTTCAGTGCAAATATTTGTCTTACGGAGAATGTTTTTCTGATTTTTTTAAATTTTTAATTTAAATGATTAAAACCTTTTGTTTTCTCCCGACATGGATCAGTTGCTTTGGTTAAGACTTGTCTGGCCAAACACAGATGCCAAGACCTGAGATTGTGATTCTCAAATCCTCTTTTTTTTTTACAGAATGCAATTCAACTGATCCTAAGATAAACATTTGACCTTAGTCAGATTAAAAATCTTAAAATTATCTTTTTTTCTCTCTCTGTTAACAAAGAGGTCTTAAAATGACCAGCTCAGAGTTTCACATCTGCTTTGTAACTGTCAGTAGTTGGGTATTACTGATCTTCCCTTTTCAGTCTAATACTGCTCTGCCTCTTCCTTTGAGCCTTCTAGCAGTAGGCTGCTGAAAACCATCTACTTTCAAAAGAGGACTACTATCTCTGCTGCTAGATATCTCTGTTCAAAGACAGAGGTATCTGAGGTTTGTAGAGGTCCCTAGTCTCGTTTCCCTGCACAGTCAGCAGGCAGAAGTGGGTCACACGGCACAAGAGACAAATTATCCGTTAAAGTCTCCAGTATTGTCCACATCTCTTTGTTGACTGCACAGATAATTCTTGAGCCTTTTTAAAGGAATAGATATTCAGTTTTCGAGCCTCATCCACTCCCATGTGTGACCACCTTCAGTGCAGAACAGTTTAATTGTCTGCGCTGATGATACTCTGATGATGTGGTTTTTTTTTAAATAATGAACACTCATTCATTTGGCTAGTAGCAAAAATAGTGACTTTCTGTATTGCAATCTAACTTAATAACAGTATCTGTTTTGTTAGAATTCAAAATGGCATTTTATTTACCTTTTTAATGCCTCTCTGTACTCTAAATTAAATAAATACTATTCACCTCACTCCACGAAAGCTGAAAAGAACAAAATTTGAAACTTGTTGAGAAAATGTAGGCACATATTAAACCAGCACTTTTCACTATTATTTTAGATATCCAGCTATACCTAATTAAATGTTTCATTTTTCTCCTCGGTATAACAGTTTGAGCTTGAAGTACATCTAAACATGCAAAATGAAGTAACCAAGATTTCATGAAATTGCATTCTTGCAATTGCAGGATTGACAAATATATTTGATTGATGCTTGATTCTTGGTAATTAACAGGCAGGTTTAACCAGTAGATGAACCTAAATAAATTATTCCTTGAAGTTATGGTATTTGCCTTGTGTTCCAAGTCTATTTGAATACTGCAGTCACAGCAGTCCACTCTTCCCCAGTGTCCCGGGTTAAACAGAGTTAACTTTTTTCATAATATCTAGCAAGAGACTGTGTTTTGGATTTGTGCTCAGAAGAAAGTTGATGAGGAAGGAATGTTTATATTGTTGCCAGGAGACACAAGGTCGTTCAGCCTCTTCACTCTCCGCAGACAGGGCGGGGGGCCTGGGAGGGCACGGCCCCAGCTACTAGTCCAGGATTTGTTCTTTGGTTAGAAGGTTGAGAACCAAAGATTCAACAATTCCCTAACAGGCAGCCTGCAGTAGAGCTCAGTCAAGATATGTCATCTTATAGCAGAGTAAACGTCAAGAAAAAAGGCTTGTAATATATCATCTTTATTAAAATTAATTTAATTTAGGAGGTGGGGGTGTTATTTGTTTGGGTGTTTGGTTGGTTTTTTAAGCATTGTATGATCAGAATTATGGTTCTTACACTGGAAAAGCTTATGAAGGTCTTCATATTTCCTTCACAAAGTTCAGAACAAATTTTGGATCCTAGCTGTCATGGTTTGCATTTTTATGCCATAATTACCAAACACAAACCAAATGAACTTCACACTGCTAACTGTAGAACAGCATTTCAGCTCCAAGTGAAGAAATGCAATGCTCTGCAGAAATGCACTTATACTTTAATAGCAATGCTATGAATAGAAGAGAGCTCTTATTAAGATTAAATTCCAATCTGGTTATCACACTATCGTATCAATTTTATTTCATATTTCTATGTCTTTTCCAAGCACACATACATGGATGAGGGTTAGTTACCTTGTTTGAACAATGAAGGTCAGTAGATACTAAAAAATCCCAGCCAATATTATCTTGGCAAAACTTCACACTTGTAAAGACATTTCTTTTACACCTAACAACATCCATTTTATTAAAACATTTTATTTCCTTTAACCTTTGACAAAGCAATAAAGTGGTACACTGAAATGCATCCTAAGTGAAAGACAGCAAGTCTTCTAATGGAAAAGGAGTGGAATGGTACCCTTTAGAGCAAAGAACGTACCGAGGTAGACCTGTCAGAGTAGAAATTGCCTAATAAAAAGGTGGTCTGGATTGCAACATGTAAGAATCAATGGCAGAAAAACTACATAGTACTGAGACATTTTTATTGTAGTATACTCCTCGTAGAGGAAGAAACAGAAGAATGTTCAGCCTGTAGTGTAGATCTGTATCACTCTATATGCCATGTTAAAACACCCCTCTAGACAAGGTTCACACAATCAGTCTGAAAGTGTTGACCCTCATGAGATTATGGATTGTTCTTCAAAATGCATAAAGTCCTAAATGTTCAAAAGTTTAGCACGACATTGGATGGTTAACCAGGCACGACCATCCAAGCTGTCCATAGGCTGTTTGTGAGACCAGCGTGTGTATGGATGACGAATGGATCAGGAACCACGTTGCTACAATACTGTTTTAGCAAAGGTCGCACAGTAACCACAAATTCTCTCCCACTGACCACTGGAACACTCAGCTAAAGTAAAGAGAAAGGTCAGTAGAGTCTGTTGAAGCTCAGTATATAGATTTATACACCAGTAAGGCAATAGAAGGTTGTCCTGTGGGAATTGTTTAGAGGATTGATAGATCAGGCTATTTCAAACCTGAAAGCAATCCTTTACTGGACTGATACTCATCAACAGCACACATTACCTTTTGCTGCTTAAACACTATCAGGCATTGTCAGTACATAGACAAAACAGTTAGTACTTAACAAACTTGTCCCAAACTAGCCATGAGTACACAGTACCATGGACCCTATGGTTTCAGTTAGCAGCGGTGGCTGTGGTCCGTGATCATCCTTAGTCACCAAGATCAAGGTGACCATGCTCTTTGGCAGGGAAGCTGGAGCTGAAGCTGGGACATCTTTATTCCTCACCTTTCCTGTCTCAATGTTGAGGCTTTATACTCCACCCTCAAAGAGAAAGGAATGATCTCATCTGGTCTTAGTATATCATTTCTGGGATCAGAACCTGTTATGGCTTTGCGTATCCTGCAGTGGAATTCTGGTTCTCAGTCAAACTGTCAGCACCTGGTCTGAAAGATTGCTTTGTTCTTACCAGACATCTTCACTGTTCTTGCGGATTTTACTTCCTGCACGTGTTTTTCTGAACTCCTTTTGTCCACTAGTCACTTTGTTCTTGTGGTTATTAGTGGTGCTCAGATGTTATAAATATTAGAAAATACTCATACATCAGTTATGTCATTATTATGTGCTTATACCTGGGTTCACGACAGTCAAATACGGAGCTGTGCCTTACTCTTGTAGAGAGCTCACCAGAAAAAAAGATAATAATTGAGCTTGATTTAGGAGTTACATTTTGAAATTCTCATAAGTCTGGATCCTTTACATACTTAATATTTCATATTTCATATAAGAACATAATGGCTATGGGTTTTTACCACACTCCTGAACACAAAAGAGCCAAGTTTATCAATTTGCATCCATCCCTAAAATCAAGCAGCATTTTATTTGGTTGTCTCACATCCGTGATACTTGAGACTAGACCCAGTCCTACCAAGCTTTACCCAGAAACAGTTACTCAAACCAGTCCAAAGCAGAACTAGGGATTAAGCTACCAGCTGAGCACTGCGGACAGTCAGAAGAGCTTGGGCTCATGCCTTGGTCTCATTCAGACAGAGACATACACACACTCCGCAGCTCCTAGGTTTATGAACCGTTCAGAGAAGCCGAGGGCAGAACATATAAGTGCTTATACAGGGCTTATTCCTCAGATCAGCCTGTTCCCCTACGGCAGCAGACTCCCAGGGCCGGGACTACTTGGTTTTACATTGTAGTGGGGGAACTCTTTCCACTATTATTTCATTTGTAGCAGAAATCCATACTCAGCTATCGCAACAACGGCCACAGCGACCACTTTTTTCTTCTGCTTAGCATGATGGTCACAGCTATATTAATTTACCTACGTCAATTGGAATAATCTAGTAAAAAAATTGATATGTGTAAGGTAAAGTCAGACAAACTAACAAATCATTGTTTCATCAGTTTGACTTTCCAAGGTAAATTACCAAACTGAACAGAATTAATTATAATGAATTTTAACCTGATTCATGGGGTTTGTACCTATTGAATTAGAATTTACCTATCCCACACGTTTTAATGGTGACCTAAACCTAACATTTTTTTCATAATTCTTTTCTTCCACCTTTGACAGTGTTGATTTCTAAACACAGATTTTCACCAGCTTTTTCTATAATGTGTAGTGCAAACCAAAGATATTGTCTCAAAAGTGTTTCGGGATCTAACTTCTAGACCTGAGGATGTTTCTTGCCAGCCCTTGGAACTGTCAGGCAATTGGAAGTCCCACTCAAACTGTGTCATGGGAACGCAGGGTTGTGGAAGGAGAGGTGGACTCGGGAAACACCTGGAACCACTTCCCAGTCCCTGGCACTGGTCCTACGGCCAGGCTGGATCCAGGTAAACATTGAGGCAAGATTTGACCTCTGGTGGATTCTGCTCTCCACAAAGGAAGTCCAGACATGCAGAAGGTGCAAGCAGGATGTTTTGACTTGCTGCCAGTCTGAGCAATACACCACGTCACGTAACGAAATGCCATCTGTCCCCCCACCCCTGCCCATTCCTCCTGAGGAAGTGTAGCAGGCGCATCCCCCACCCTGTGACACAAAGGGCTGTCATGTCCCTCCACCCTGGCACCCGTCAGGTTCTCACCACTGGCTGTTTACCTTCTTTAGCCTCCATTGTACGTATTTTGCATATTATCATTTGTTTCCCTCCTTTTGAAATCCCACAGAACTTCTGAGTGTGACCTTTCCTCTCTGCAGAAGCTGTGAACTCCCATTTCATTTATCTGTAATCCAGTTGTTTTGCTTCTTTTTGCAGAGATTTTATAGAAGAAAGCTGCTGTGAGAGCTCATATTACTTTGAAGTTTTACTTCAGTAAGATACGCATCCCTGATTTATTAGCACAATTTACAATTATATTGTAAGTAATTAAAATTAAAACTCCCTTGTCAAAATAAATGAGCACAGTATATTTTGTGTGGAGGCAACCTTGACGGATAATTGCATTTGCATCCTTAGTCATTTGCAAAAAAATCGGCAGTCTGTGATGAGCCTTATACAGTATTACTATAAATTAGAAAATTTTTATTCTTCTGGATTGTTTTGCTAAGGGTAGTCAGAGTTTCATTTTATTATACTGTCTTTCAAGAAGCAATTAGGAAGTTCCAATTCTACACATTTTCGAATGAAACATTATGAAAAAATGAAATGTATTTTGGAAGCATCTCGTGATTGCTTTGCTCTGGACTTACACAGCAACAATGTGTAGGCGAATATAAAAACCCAGCCTGATTTCCTTCAGGCACAGAAATAATCTGTGCATGAAGGGAGAGTAGTGCATGTCATTTAATCTTGATTTTAATGAGCCTTTCCACCCTCTTTCTTGTATTTAAGTTGGTACACTACAATCTGGATTGGCAGGCAGCTAGACAGGTACAAACCCTTGTGGCTGATGGGTTGTGCTCTGCCCGGAGGTTGGTAACAAGAAGAGGACTGCATCTCCACCGGTGACCTGGAGGACGTGATGCTGTGCACTTTCATCAAGCTCACAGGTGGCACCAAATTGTGAGGGATGCAGAAGATACACTGGAGGACAGGACAACCATCCAATCCATCCAAAGTGACCTTGACAAGCTAGAGGAATGGGTCAACTGGATATAATTTTTATAACTTTTTACAAGTTTTCCTTGTTTGGAGAAGAGAAGGTTCTAGTGGAACCTTATAGGGGCCTTCCAGTACCTGAAGGGGGCCTAGGAGAGATGGGGAGGGAATCTTTAGAAGGGCACACAGTGACAGGACGAGGGGTAATGGTTTTAAATTGGAAGTGGACAGATTTAGATTAGACATTAGGAAGAAATTTTTCACTGTGAGGGTGGTGAGACACTGATACAGGCTGCCCAGGGAAGTTGGTGTTCAAGGCCAGGCTGGATGAGGCTTTGAGCAACCTGGGCTAGTGGAGAGTGTCCCTGCCCATGGCAGGGGGGTTGGAACTTGATGATCTTTGAGGTCCTTTCCAACCCAAACCATTCTGTGATTCTATGATTCAAAAAAACCAAAACACAACACCACAACCCTGCAAGGACCTGTTAAGGGGTTTTTGAATGGTCAGATGTAATTTATCGTCTTTTTATTCTCCATACAAAATTTTTACGACACATTCAAATGACTCTGGAAGATTGGAAGGAAATATATGACAGTTGTCCATGTTTTACTAATTTCTTTAATTCAATTTTAATTGCTTCTCCAGGTCCTGAAGGCAAGATTAAGATTATTTGACTTAAAAGCATAAAGACTTGTCACCTGACACTATGGGGACAGACAAGTTCTTTTGGGGGTTCTTGGCAGAATGAAGATGGCACTAAGCTGTAGTTACAGTTAAATCTTTCTTCTTTTTAATAGAATATTATGATTAACATAGCATGGAATTTTATGACCAGAATAGGTTTATGTAAGCAGAATCAGCACGGCACAACTTTGTAAGTAGCACAGAATTTTAGAGCACAGCTTAGCTTACAGTTCCTCATCACCTGCACCCTCTGCAGGTCAGGTCAAACCTTAGTACTTGGCTCATTGTGTCAATATATAACAATCATGGTCTAGACTCAAATGACAAAATACATCGTGAGTCACTCAGTCCTCAGAGGAAGCAGATGAAGGTGGAGGGGGTCACTGATCTCTGGGGGCATCACTGGCTTTGCCATCCAGCAGCAGCTCTAGACGAAGTCCCACTTAGGACTTGGATCTGCCTGATTGTCTAGACAGTGCTCTGCGTGCTGTTGTGCTTGCCTGTGCTGTGGTGGGGTCATAACCACCTGGCTGGGGGGTGCCTGGGACCTTCAAGACCAGTAACGAGGGAAGCAGCAGTTCAGCTACCCCAGTATTTTGTCTACAGAAACTGCAAGAAGAAGAATTGAAGAGAAGGCAGGAGAGCTTGGCAGTTTCCTGCAGACCCTAACCATCTCCCCAGATCTGCAGTAGTTGTACTGGGGCTGTAAGAAGGTATATCCCTTGCTGTTCCTTCTGGTATCTGCTGATGCCTTACTGTTAATTAATTTGTCTAATCCCATTTTGAATCCACTGGTATTGTCTCCTATGACAGCAGGCTCGCAGAAGTTCATTATCTGTTCTGCAAAGAGGTATTTTCTTTTATATATTCAAAATCTATTGTCAATTTATTTGCCACATTCCTGGGTTTTAAAAGCTTGACTAAATCCCTCAGCTTTCTAAAGTGAATCCTAACTGGTTTAATATCTCATTGTAAAGACGGCTGCTCCATCTCCTGCATCATTTTAGTTGCTATTCTGTGTTACCTTTTCTGACTCTACTGTAAAATTCCTGAGATGCAAAGTCCATAACTGTGCAGTTTGTAAGATGTCAACACAACAAGGTTTCATACAGCAGCAGAATTACGACATCCATTGTATTCTCTTTGCCTTTCCTGATGATGCCAAGCATTTTGTTAGCTTTTCCTTTGGCAAACGTTGCACATTGAGGCAATGATTTCAGAGGACTGACAACAATGACTCTAAGCACCTGTGGGTGTTAACACTTTTACCACTGTGTGTATATATCTGTATTTAAGATAATACTTATTCCCTGAAAAAAATACTTTGAGGTCATCGCCAAATGTTTGCTCCAAAAGTATTTTTTTTTAGGAAACATCCAAAACCAGTCACTTTTCCTTTACTTCTCTACATCTAAGAAATCTGTGGTCTGTGGTTATTTGTTACCTTTTTCGTCCTTCATGGTTCATCTCCTGGAACAAAATTCTCAGTTGCAAAATCTGACTTCGAGTTTAGGCAGTTGCTATCCAAGAGATAATGTTGAGAAATAATACTGAGTCTCGCTTCTTCTGCAGAGAGCAATTTGACCTGGAATTCTGCCAGGATGAAAGGAAAGAAAATCAAAAGCTAATCTCTTAAATCTAATGAGACTGCTAACCTTACTTGTCTTTGCAATTTTTTTTTTCCATTTTTAACGAGTGAACAGGTTATATAGTGCTACCAGCATCTTTTTATGCGTTATGTACTTTATTCTATTGCAAAAGTCTCAAATATTTTTCATCCCTCTTCTGTGCATTTATCCATTTCTGTATACACATATGTAAACAGTTGTACAGTTCTCCTTCTTGACTTTAAATAACACAGAACAGATTTTGCAAACAAGCAAAAGTATGTTTTTAACAGCTTTATTCTCTGCTTTTTTTAGTCTTTTTTACTTACTTGCTGATCTTTTCTGTTTGTTTGTTTCAGATTCAATTACCTATTACTTCTAAACTTCTTTATAAGCAACATAGGCAATATATCCTAAACTTGTAAGAATGAAGTTTTCTTCACTAACTAGTAACACAGAAACTGATCCATACTGTAGATGTTTATATTCTATGTTTCTCTACAAACTTACCATGTATATGTAGTTCTTCAGGGAAGACTTCTACCAGACTAACTTCAGGAAATGTGGGGATGATAAGAGCACAGCTCCACCTGGTACCTATTCAAGAAGGTACTCCAGAATTTTTCTTCACGCAATAAACAGAAGCAGCCTTCACGAAAGCCGGGATCACATCTGTAGGTGGTTGGGTCTATCAGCAGACGAGCAATGAGAGACTCGATGGCCCCACTGGCAACAACTTGCTCCCACCCCTATTGTTGCTGGTTAGCTCCCTCTACAGGCAGGCCCTGGTAAAAACAGGCAGCTGGAGCGACCCCAAACAGAGAGAGGGAGTAAGCGTGGCCAAAGCTAGACCATGGGACTGGCTTGTTTGTGCTGTCATTCTTAATGTTTAAATGCCAGTACATTTCTGTTTATGGGAACTCCCTGAGGCAGTGCTCACACTGATGCTAGAAAAGACTCGGCACTGTTCCAGAAGCAGCACGAACAAAACCACCCTGGGGAGGAAAGAAAAGGTGTTTATTCATGTGGATGGGAGCTGCTCTGTGCTACCTCCTCTCCAGGAGAAAGATGAGACCATAACCGTTTTATTGAATAGTGCCCTGGTGAAGTTCATAGCCATCTACATCTCTGACAGAGAAAATTCACAGATCCTGCAAAATCGTCCTGCACCAAAATCTGATATGCATAAGAAAAAATCATGAAGAACTTTCAGACTTTAGTGCACAGCTATTTTTTCCTGGCTTGTCTGTCTTCTAGAAACAAGTTTATGAAAGTGAGAATAATAGTTTAGGAAAAATATATAATTTATATCAGTCACTGTATGGGAATCTTTGTCTACCTAGCTTTAAGTAGAGTGAGAGAGAATTTTTCTTCACATTTAATTTGGCATGTGTGAACACTTTATTAATCTCATTATATACTGAGGTGAGCTTAAACCACGTATGTTCATGTTCTAAATAATTCTAACTTTAAATTATTTCTACAGGTCATTAAAATCTATTTTTATATGAGACATAGAACTTTGTATAATACAATTTTATACAATATTTATACAATTTTTATTAGAATTAATTTTGCTTGCTTTGTGTTTTGTGTTTTTTATTTTTTAATATAACTAAGATAGCAGATATGTCTTAACCTTATTTTCGTAGCCCCAGTATACATCACTCCACAATTTGGTTAATTGATTTGTCTGTGATGTGTCAATTTTTGCTACTCACTGCCTATTTAACCTGCACACTGCCCGACCTAAATACTGGCAGCTTTTATCTCTCTGTTATGTCCATAATTTCAATATGCTGTTCATTTTTCAGCGGGCAAATGAGTTCAAGTAATTTCCTTCAGTATGTTTTCATAATTTTCATCATGTTTTTTCACTGGCTATAGGTGGCTAAATGAGATCTAATGGAATTAAGAGACTAAAATCCCATAATAACCTATCGAGATACAAAACTCTGGAGGATGACACTGTTGCAGTGCTTAAGACTAAGAAATTCAGAAGATTACAGGGCCAAGTCCCATTATATAAAAATAGAAACTTGGAGTAAATGTTAGGAATAAAACTGAAAAGACCTATTTAACGAACGGTCTCTACAACAGGTGTGTGACAGATTTTCTCTTCCAGAGCTGCTTCATTTGACAGTGTCACCGGTTCTGCTCCAAACCAGCCTCAAGAGGGTGCAGGGCAGCAAAGCAACATTTGGGTCCGTGTCTGTCCTCTACCCATCAGATCATCCCCATTGCTTCCAGTTGTCTCGTATCTTTGGTAAGGTATGGAAATTGTCTCAGTCCTGAAAAATGGCAACTCTGATCCCCTTACAGGACTCTGCGTGTAAGAAAAAATGATCCATCGTCCTCCGCTCTGCTCGTCCACTGTAAAGCTGGAACAGAATAAAGCAGCTCGAGAAGGAGAGGTCAGTGCGGGAGGTTCAGGGAGATGTTGGGCAAACTCCTCTGCCCAGAATTTGTCTGGATTCTACAACTCATCCAGTTCTCTTAACAGAACAGAAAAAACCATATGACTAGGGGATCTGGGTTGTTTTCATCTCCTTAATATGCACACAATATTAAAGAGGTGAGGTGTAACCCAGCAAATCAATTCAAATCATCTGTTAGAGATGGTATCCTTGGGAACTCAGCAATCAAGACCATTTTTAATCTACCGCTGAAATTATCAGTGCCAGTAATTTCATTGTACATACCTAATAAGTGCTTCATAAAAAGTGTTGAAGAATTCCAACCGAACTCTTAGGTACCTGAAATAATATCTTAGTGGCACATGCTGGGAAAAATAGGTTGTGTTTAACATGTGAGTGTTTCTATCAAACCAACCAGAAAGTGAGGCACAGCAAAGAGATAACAGGTGAACTTGAGGTTTCTGGCTAGTTAAATAAAAGTGGGGTTTAATGCTAATATATATTTATTAATATTTTACATATATATGGTATATATGTATTTATTTTATACCACATAAACATTCATATGACATATTTGATGAGCAGAAAAGACTGCCAACTGTGTTCCAGCCAAACTACCTGCTGGCTGACTGCTTAAAATAATAGTTTAACAGACCATCTGTAGAGAGAGCACCGTGCCCATCGTTCGTTTTTAGAAAAAAATAAGAAAAAAGATACAACAGAAAGACAGGCAGGTTGCATCTCTGAAAGAAGTACCCCTCTCCGTGTTAGGTGTGATAATTTTTGGATGCACCAGCAGATTTCAGAAAGCAACCACCAAAAAAAGTCAGAAAAAAGCCGCACTATTGTGTTCCCTTATTTTATGCTTTTAAGAAAAAAATATAGGAGAAAGATAAACTAAGGATAATGCAATAGCAGCAGTAAATGAAAAGCAGTTGAAAGAGAAAAAAAAAATTCTGAAATCTTTTATTTGCAAGACATGGAGCTTCCTAACAGCTGCACTTGCTTTAACAAAGGATTGCAACAAATAAAAATGCCTTCGCTGTGTTGTTCTCCTATTGAGTACAGAAGCGTCAGAAAGCTTGAAAGAGCATTTATGAAGTGTTGACAATTTAGTAAGTTTAAAAAAAAATCTGTCAGAAACAACTAAATCTTTGTGGTGCGGTTGCTTTGTGCTTGCTGCTAAAAGCAGCATATCGAGGGGTACGGGGGCACTGTAAATAGCGTGGAGGAGAACTTTAGCTCTCAATCAAAGCATCCAGCTATGATTTAAGCATTGTAACTGGTTCTGAAAGAGAGAAGTGTGATACTTTTTAAGCTGCTGGTACTCTTCTGACCAGTGCAAGAAAAGTGGAATGAACAAGAAGAAACAACAGTGAAAAAGCTCTATTCAGATTGTGGTTTTTCATTCTCTGAAATATTTTCCAGCGCTACAGAAAAATAAAAGTGTTTAAGCAGTTCCAAGCTGAGAAGTATTTAAAAATTATTTATTGTAAATAAAGACTCGGGAACGTGAATATCTATCTAGACATATTTTACTGGAAAAATGTGATTGTTTAAATTATTCCTTCAGGTACCTGGATCTTATTTTCAATGCATTGATTTTTCTGGTTGAACTAGTAGAACAACATTTTTAAAGATTCAAAATTGCATTCTTTTTGCAGGAAGTTATCATCTTTTCTGTACGGCCATTTAATGTTTAGCCTAGCTACCAACTTACTGTTTTGTCACTGTGGACAGAGTTTCTACAGACTTTAGGAATCAAACAAGAATTAGTCTGGAAATGCAAGAAGTTGAATTTTAATATTATGGCTAAAATTAATTTCTGAGAGAAAAGGATAGAAAATATTTGTATGTTTTTATACACATTTAAAAGTATGTGTCCATGTATTTGCAAACATTTTAAAGACCCAAATCCACATACTAAATGTATATTTTTATTTATCACTTGTTATCAGCTTTCCTCTGAGCCCAAATACAAACCACAGCCTCTTGCTAGCTATTGTGAAGAAGGTGAACTCTGTGCTTAACCCAGGACACAGTCATAGAATCATAGAATCACCAAGGTTGGAAGAGACCTCAAGGATCATCAAGTCCAACAAATACATCCCTTGTCTTGTGAGACTGGGGTTAGATGTCACCAGTACAAACGAGAATCATACACATCAGTCCCCAAAGTCTCTGTGCAAATCTGTGTAGAAGATCAGGATAGATTATTGTTAAGGAAGAAACTAAACACCANATTATTTATTGTAAATAAAGACTCGGGAACGTGAATATCTATCTAGACATATTTTACTGGAAAAATGTGATTGTTTAAATTATTCCTTCAGGTACCTGGATCTTATTTTCAATGCATTGATTTTTCTGGTTGAACTAGTAGAACAACACTTTTAGAGATTCAAAATTGCATTCTTTTTTCAGGAAGTTATCATCTTTTCTGTCCAGTGTTTAGCCTAGCTACCAACTTACTGTTTTATCACTGTGGACAGGATTTCTACAGACTTTAGAAACCAAACAAGAATTAGTCCGGAAAGGCAAGAAGTTGAATTTTAATATTATGGCTAAAATTAATTTCTGAGAGAAAAGGATGGAAAATATTTGTATGTTTTTATACACATTTAAAAGTATGTGTCCATGTATTTGCAAACATTTTAAAGACCCAAATCCACATACTAAATGTATATTTTTATTTATCACTTTTTATCAGCTTTCCTCTGAGCCCAAATACAAACCACAGCCTCTTGCTAGCTATTGTGAAGAAAGTGAACTCTGTGCTTAACCCAGGACACAGACACAGAATCATAGAAACACTAAGGTTGGAAGAGACCTCAAGGATCATCAAGTCCAACAAATACATCCCTTGTCTTGTGAGACTGGGGTTAGATGTCACCAGTTCAAACGAGAATCATGCACATCAGTCCCCAAAGTCTCTGTGCAAATCTGTGTAGAAGATCAGGATAGATTATTGTTAAGGAAGAAACTAAACACCACAAGAAGCCTTTCCTTACATGAACCTATCGTCTGAAGACTCTCAGCTAACCATCTCATGTTCGAACGGGGGTTAGAGGGCTGGGGATAAGATGGGTTGTTCAAAGTCTTTCCTCAGTGCTTTCAGCTGGGGAAGGATTTTACTTCCTTAGGCCCTTGGAAATCTTGCAGCAGATGTAAACATATAAAGGCAGTTGGAAAAAAATCACTATTCTCAACAAATACTAAGTTCTGACACAATTTTATTAACAAATTAGTTTGTAGTTGTTCTTTTGTACTCATTGTTAACCAATTGCATTTTGTGCTTTGCTGACAAATCGAAAATATCTTTCCAGCCATAAGGNAGCCAAAAAACTGGGATCTTTAAAGTTCACTTTATATTCTGGCCTTTATCTTATAATTTTCACAGGTTCTGCACTGTCCAAGGGAACAGAACTGGACACTGGGTTACTAAGCTGTGGGAGAAGGGGAGCATGCTGTTGATCAGCTTTCTATTGGCAGAAAAGTTACTAGAATCACTGGACAATTCTTAGAATTGGGCAGGGGGTACTTAAAAAACAAGATTTGCCTAACTCACTGGTCTGTCATGCCTGATTTATTGCCTCCTGCAATGGAAATTTCTTGATTCCTCAAAACAAGAATAAAAAATAAATTAATATGATGCACCTGCGCAAATCAGCAATATTGTATCCACCACTGCCCTCTGGGATGAGCGGTTTTATACAAGGAACGGGAATTTATTCCTGCAGTTTGAGCACGCTGTTATTATCTGCTGCAGAAATACCAGCAGATTGCATCTCCTCCTTTTGTCTGCTCCAGGAGATCAGCAGGACTGTTGCACAAACGCAGAGCCAGCAGCAAAGTGGGGATAATCTACCTCTGAATACAAACACACAGGGAATATTTGTAGGGATGTACGCTTGTCCTCTTGGCTGCATTTCTAAAGTAGTGAGCTGGTTGTGGCAGATACATACAGGTAAGGGCATCAGCTTATTTCTGCAAAATACTGAGGAATGTGACTTGTGTGGTTTCAGGTAGAAGTGGTTACTGCAGTCCCATTATTCTTTCTCCCCACGTGGCTGATCTCTCACGACACTCATTCATCAACATCATGAGGATGCAGCTTGGATCCGGGACCTTTCTTGGGTAACCAGCACTGGAGCAGAAAGGAACGTTTTGTACCGCAGAAAACCTGGGATACAGCGTTAAAATGAAATTTAGGATTTAAAAGAACAGTGGTTAGAGTTGCAGCATTTTTGGAGCATATGACTGATGGTAGTAAGTACATCACCTGCAATCCCTGTGGCAGTGAGTGATGGTTTTCTGCTCTGTGGCTGTAAACAGCAGAAAATCCTCTTGTCCTGTGAACCAAGAGAACGCGGATCCTGTAGAAACCGCTCTTTACTGGGAAAAGGGAGAGTGTGTCACTAGCTCTATTGAAACTGTTTGATTATGTGTGGGTGAGGAACAGAGCAGTCTATATATTTTGCTGGCCAGAGAGCTGTAAACGTGGAGAACCAGTGCTCACTTGAATGCGTGTAGGATAAGATAAAGAAATGTGGAGTGGTGAGTTCTGTGACATGAAATCATAAAAGCAACTATTGCAAACATCCACACAAACTTAACAACATGAGTTTTGAGGATTACAAATAAATATTTTATTGGAGTGTTATCTTTTCTAAAGTTGTTAATGAGTTAATTTACCTGAAATGCTATTAGGTATGGTTAATTTTCATGAGAGAAATTTGATAAGAGAAGGTATTCAAACAAATTTATTTCTCTCTTTCTTTCTTTCTCTCTCTCTTCCTGCCTTCCCTCTTTCTTTCTCTGTTTCTTTCTCTGTTTTTCTCTGTTTCTTTTTATTTCTCTCTTACTCTCTTTTCCTTCCTTCCTTCCTTTCCTTCCTTCCTTCCTTCCTTCCTTCCTTCCTTCTTTCACATTTTATGTTTTGATTGTGCTCTTCTGAATGACATGTATCATCATACTGATATTTCCTTTTGAAAGGGAAAAACTTGCATAATTGAAACATCATTTTCATACTAAGACTGCAGAAAGCCTTTGTTGTTACTGTCTGTAGGTAGTATGAGCTTCTACATCATTCATTATTTTGCAGCATCAAGCTCAAATAATTCCAGCTTCTTGTTTGAAGTTCTTTCACGCTGTTTCAAATCTACCGGGGCTACCAGCTAGACCACATTCATGGGAACTGAGGATTCACAAAGCTTGTTTGTTGGAGATAAATTAATCAATCCACTGCACGGCCTGAGTTCTGTTTTGGATGTGACTTTACATAGAAATAACAGCTGGAAAATATATTAATTTCTATCTTAAAAAGTATTTGGTGTTGACACTGGCGTATCTCTCAGATGTGAAACATCTAAGCTCCAGCTTCAGAAGAGTTCAAACACAAATTTGAATGCTGCGTTGTCATTCTCTGTAAGATCAGTGGTTGACTTGCTTGTGAAATCCTTCCAGCACTGTTTCCGTCGTGTCATCCTCTCCACCAGAAACTTGTTATGCTGAAATTTAGGCTTAATATTTGACTTTCTTACAGTGACTGCTTCATTTCCCGCCCCGCAGGGATCTCAGAAGTTAGTTTTTCAAACTTGTCTTTCAATTGCTCACCTTCATGGCTCTGGAATTTCTAACGATAAGTGCTGGAAAGTAGTTACATCAGTTGGTGATAAACTTGGCAGTATCCCATACTAGGAACTAAAAGGTTTTTTTCTTCTCTTTTATTTAGGCTGAGCAAATAACGCTATTGCACACATGTGAGGGGAAAGGGACTACTCCATCCCAAAATATTTTCACTACAAAGAGAAATAAAAATGGTGGTAAAGTAAACCTGTTGTGACAATGTCAGTGACACTTAAGTTGTTTACAGAGAACGGAGTCTAGTTGCTGTAGATTTCTGTTGTACTTGCTGCATGCTCTGCTTCAGCAGCTGGAGGCAAAGAGTTTTGCACATGTGAAATTGACTTTAAATTCTTGCTGGAGCCTTTTAGAATTTATTTTTTTGTTACTTGCTTGAGTCTTTTTTAAATCATGGGAAACATGAATTGGGCAAAGGTATATGATCTGAATCCATCTTTGTTTCAATGAGAGATGATCTCAAACAAAGCCAGATACATGATCTTAAAAATGTCAAAATCGTAAGGAAATGAACACTCCTACTTGATATTATCTCTTTTTTTGTGTGCTTGTTTTGTTTAACCTAATGAAAAGAGATAGGTAATCAGAAAACTGTATATACACTAATCTTAAAGAACAGTATGTGCTTTCAGCACGATTAAACATCAGTTGTCAAAAACAGCAGACATAATAGAAGGGCATTAAAAATCAGTTCACTTGCATGGGTGAAGACCATATGACACAGAAAATACAAAAACAGTCTTTAAAATATTAGTCAGCATGTATCTTCAAGAAAGCTGCTGAAAACTTGAAAATTAAGATTTTTAGCCAGTCTGTCAGTGAATAGTTGCAGGTTATTAAAGCTACTTCTAGAAGTTTAACCTGTTCATAAAAATGTAAAGACACGAAACTTGTACAATCACTTTTAAGCCGATATCAAAATGTATGCAAAGTTTCAACACTTTACTAGAAATTTTTAAAATCCAAATTTAAATAATAATAGTTTATGTTAAGCAAGAACAAAAGTTGTTTTTTTCACACAGTGCTAGAGGGATAGGAGTACTTTCTAAAGAGAGTACAGCTGTTTTTCCAGCACACAAGTCAGGTGAAGAGCACGGGAACTTCTCATGGCTACAAACAACATGTGTAAGGCCTAATCTTGGATTTCAGAAATGTAAAATATTAAGTTTCTCTATTTTTTCTATGTACATTTTATTTTCCTGAAAAGCCTATTTAACGTTTATGAAATAGTTAACTAAGGTGGACTTTTCCTTCTTCCTTCTCATTTTTTTGGTTACCGTTTTTGTTTGTTTGATTGTTAATTACTTAACTTTAATTTGCATGTTACTTACATTGCACTGGGATGTGAACGACGTTTCTAAGCTCCCTTAAAAAGTCAAGAGAAAGGTAAGGCCTGGTGTGCTGAACATAGGTATCCAATGTCATTTGAGATTCTCTGGAATATCCAAAGTATCTGCACAGACTGAAAGATACCAATGGGAAACTTCAAGAGAAAACATCTTCCTCTACTGTTGTTAAAAATCTGCAACTGTAGAGAAAAAAATAATTTTAAATTAGAAAATGCTTTCTCGACTTGCATCTCTATAGGAATGTAACATATAAAGAGCTGGTTTTAGGGTTGGGTCTTAAATGTTTACAATTTTTAGGATTTCTGGGTAATTTTATATGTTTTGAGGCATATAATAGAGCAGAGCAGAAAAAGCTACAAGAGAAATTACATCTTTACGAAAAGCAACAGGTAGCTGTGCAAACTCCTCCTGTGTGTCTTCTCATAATGAGACATGATGCTCACATATGTACTTATATCAATAAAACTGCACCTATGGTATGTTCTATTCATCTTAAATACCTCAATTTGAACCCCAAACATAAATTGGTGGAGTGTCCTTCTAATAAGCATTTTCTTTATTAGTATTCTCTCAAGGAAGAAATTATGCCTTCAATCAGAATAATAAGCGTTAATTAGATAATTCATGGGTCATGAATATACCTCTAATTACTGAGGTAGCCTAAGCTAAAGAAAGCATTAAAGACTTTTTCTGAAGTCTTATTTTTGAAACATTTTTTTTGTCTATTTTCAAAGAGAGTAAAAGCAGATGACTGGAACTAATTTGCTGCAATTTCTTCTTTGTGCTTCGTACTCAAAAGCATTTAGTACTTCTTTTTTAAGTCTTTTGTTTTGATTCCAGTGTTTGTTACTGTATTAATTTTTCATTCTGTTTTAGCAGGCAAGGAATCAATGTATAATATCCTGACAAGCAATTCAAAGAACAGTAGATCTTGGTAAATATCAGGTGCTGTTTTCTCATCCTATAAAACCCTATATTTCAGAATACTTTCACTTCACCTATGCATAAAAGCTGCACTGAGTAACAATATCTGTTCTCAATTTGAGTGTCGTGTGCCTTTATAAAGACATTGACCGAGCCGGGGAATGTTCTAAAAGGAGCAGGAAGATGTTTCCTCATCTGATTAATATCTGGACATAGTAATGTGAAGAACTTTGTGGACTACAGGGAATAAAAGGCAAAGGAAGAAATGAAGAAAAACAATCACAAAAGAGGGCGGGAAGTCTCCCCTGGGAAAGAGAGTCTGCTGGCAGGGAGAGAGCCCGTGCCTGTCTTCTGATGGATTCAGGCGGTGACCTCGGACATCCCGCACAATGCAGTCCCCACAGTCGTAGACAACAGTGATATCTAAAGGGGTAAAAGCAGAAATTATGAACCTTGATATGTAAAAGAAATATCTTTGGCAAAACCAAATAACCTCAGTGACTTGAAAATGTCTTGGAGATGGAAAGGAAATTACTGGTCACCAGTCATTCTAGTTTATATTTTATTTACATCTGGACTTGGAGTTTAAAAAAACTATTCTTCTCTATTTTGACCAAACTGAGCATAAAGGAAAGGGCTTTGCAGAGAGAACACTAAGCTCTGATCTGCTTTGGACCTGCCATCCATCATTCTAAGGGAGTTTCAGGGGCTATTTGGAAGATATGTAGGACAAAATGTTGATAGAAA
The DNA here is from genome assembly GCA_013400615.1 of Syrrhaptes paradoxus. Lineage (NCBI taxonomy): Eukaryota > Metazoa > Chordata > Aves > Pterocliformes > Pteroclidae > Syrrhaptes > Syrrhaptes paradoxus. Next base: position 93,922 of record VZTO01011969.1, read on the forward strand.
TAGTGAATTATGAACATAGAATAGGAAAGTGGACAGATTGCTTGCATCAAAACTTTCCAAATCACTTCTAAACGTGAAGCACACTCGCAGGGGTGTAATGGCAGTATGATATCAAATACGGGTTTGTGGTTTTTATCTTCTGAAGTCAATTCACTCACAATCACAGTTTTATTGTTTTGTTTGTTTTTCCAGACAGGCATTTTGATTTCAGAGACACACTGTATTTATCATGTTGCACTCAGATGACATTTATTACCAGTGGTGTGTTTGAATTTACTCTTAGAATTGTACAACAGCCATAAGTTGGACCCTAACCTTGACATGAGTTATTTTTGTACAGATCTACTTGCTTAGTGGGTTAGAAAGCAATTATTTATCATATCAATCTTATATGTGACCTTTTACCTCTAAGGTTTATGACAGATAGGGTGAAATTGCCTGAAAGAAAAGTTCTACAGGTTTTTGTTTTTGTTTTTAATCCTTAACATTACCTCTGTTTTTCTGACTAGCCAGTAATTTGCTGTCAAAATCAAATTGGACAAAATTAATTTTATTTTTAAAATCTACCTGACTTCTAGACGAATATATACATGGAAAATTTGTATGGAAGGTGCAATGATTGTAAAATGAAGCATATACCAAAAAATATGGGCAGTGTCTTTTCATTTTTTTGGTAGAAACTTTAAAAGTTTGGTGTGAGATTCCATGAACATACAGGCAGGTATTTAAAGTTTATGTTTATAGCAGGTACTCTAAACTCTCTCTATAACCTGTGAACAGAAAAAGGAATTTTCAGAGGCCAGTTTCTTCCCTTCATGGTCATCATGTTATCGGTGGGCATGATGTCGCTGCTAATGTGGACTAATTGTTTCAATACTTAGTCACAAATGGATTGGGGAAAAACCAATTTATTTCGTCAAATGCAAGAACATTCTTCTCCATAGTTAGTTCTTAGAAATATATCAGATCAACTCCTTTTTCAGCAATTAGGAACTCAAAGAATGGCAAATTGTAGCAAGCGTTGTGCTTCATTTAGTCCCTGAAATATTACGCCCAGTGGGCAATCCCAAGGGAAAGCCAGTGTTACCGAAATGCACGTCTGAGACGTGAAACCTACACGGATTTCCGTGAAGGTGGTTTACTTTTATCCATACATTATTCACAGTATATATCCATGGCTTTAAAAAGAAAGAGAGAGAGAAAAGAGTGGCAATTTAAATGTCGAGCAGAGCTTGCTCTTGGTTACGTGACGCTAAATTAGAGAGTCAGCAGCACTCCGAGTAAAGCGAAGCAGTTCTCCTCTCCCCTGGGTGCCTGGATAATGCTCACACACTAAAATTACTGAATTAACAGGCAGAGAAAAAAAGTAAGTTTCATCTCTGAGTTACACCTGTACATCAAATGTCTGCTTATCACTGATTAAAAAAAAAAAAGTGTTTGTTTCCTACTGAAAGGGCATAAAACTCTCTCGGTGATGTAGGAACGTGGGAGAACAGGGAATTAGCTGTGTGCTGACACAACTTGTTCTTTCAAAAAAGTTGTAAGTTTTGGACAATGGCCTTCAACAACTAGGGAGAAATTAGTGATATTGGTGTCCCTCAAAGCATCCTGACACCAAGAGACACCACTGTCACCCTTCCTGAAGCTCTCAGGTTCTACATGCTTCCACAGCTACTGACATGGGAGCAATTGCGTTTTGAAAGGAATATATGTCATTCCAAACTTGGCATATGGGAGGGAAATATTTTTATATGTGGTGGAGAAGAAACAACAGAATGATATGTGTGTGTGTAAGTTCTCCCTGTGCTTTTCAGCAATCGTAAAACCAGAATTGCTGCAATTTATGCTGTTGGTTTTGGCTTTGTTGAGAGTTTTACAGAGAGGAAAGACATACAAGGAAAACCCTCCTGCAGTATTTTCTTGCAAGTTCTGCAAAATTACTTGGTTCTTCCCATGTAAGACCTGAACTGCAAGATGCAGTTGGTGACTTTTCATTTACTGAGCTGTGAACTTCAGTTGATTGATTGTCTCACATTAGGAGATGGAAAACACAGTTCACACGAACTTCTGACCCTCCTGGTCTACTACCATAGCGGAAAGTCATAATCTGTCCCTCAATATTTCCTTGGGTCTCTGAAGTTGTCACATATGACCCATGAAGTGCTGTCCCCAGTAAAATCAATATAAAAAATTACATTTTATTTCAATGAGGAAAGGCTTTCAGTTCTGTTCTGATGTTTGGGCTGTATGGTTCCCCCAGTGTCTCCATAGGGATTTGAAGTTGGAAGTTATTTGAAATTCAGAATCTTTGCTGGCTTGCAAAGCATCTGACACTATACACTAAAATCATTACCTTTTCCATTACAAACTTCTCTTAATCAATTTTGAAGCATTACCTTTACCATTTTTTTGCATGAAAAAAATCATTCAGTTTACATCATCCATTTTTTTATAGCTAATAAAAATTATTTTATTGGTGTATTTAATTTTCAAAACGTGCAGCAAACTGAATGTTAGATTTTTCAGAATATGTATAACACAGTGGGAATATTTTTACAATTAATACAAAATAAATACAAAATTTGTGATGCACATTTTTGGAAGTTCTATCATTTTATAAATTCCTTTTCAAGTAATAGAAATTACAGTTTAAAGGTGATCTATTCCATTTTTGTACCGTGAAGTGCACATTAAGCTGCCAATTTCATTGGCAAAATTTGTTATATCTCCCATACAAGAGAATTTTATAAGTAAAGCATAAGAAATGGAAAGATTTTAAGAACACTTTGATTCAATTAGACATATAAGCATTGCCTGAGTTGTGTAGTCTTGAGATGTAGTCCAAAAAAAAGAAACAACCATAATTAATTGCAAGTGGTATTTCATTTGTTCCCTGCAGTAAATATTTGAATGAGATCCAAAGCATTTGGCAGAGCATCAGAACTTATTATTCAGTGCTTGGCTTCAGCCACGGTACAGCAAAGTGTGGTTCCCAGATTCATTACCTTGGGAAAGCATGAGATACCTCCTGATGACTTATGTTCAGAGAGACAGTACGTCGTGACCAGACCGACAACACAAAGGCGTGCCTCAATATTCAGTGCGTAGGTCTGAATAACCACACACAATCTTATTTTGGGGTCCAGAGCACGGTTTTATTTCTCTTGAAGGCAAATATCTTTCTGCAAGCCTCAGAAGAGGGGCTCCTGCCTGCATAAAAGCGTATTGACTTGTGTGCTCTGCCAGGAGTTAGAAATTTGTTTCACCAATATTTTAGCATCTATTATGCGGCTACAGCTGATATGGTCAGGTAGGCTGCATTAGTAACCAGCATAGATAAATAGGAAATTCTAGGAAGCAGTTCCATCAATCTGTTTTAGATAAAAGCCTCAGAAGGTGAATCTTTCCCTGACACACACTATAAGCTCCGGGACCATGATTACTCCCAGGAAGGAGGTCCAACTAGGTGTGCATTGCGTTGTTTCCGTTCAACGGAGTGAAACACTGCATCTCTTTAAAGACTGCTGACTCATCCTTAAGATTTATCTTGGAGCTTTAAAAAAAAATATGGATTTTTGAGATAGTTTTGTTTCAAAGTTAAGAGTTAGATTTTTTTCTTTGCAGCATATCAGGTGTGTTGGTTTCACCCCGTCAGCAAACAGCACCACACAACCACTCGCTCGCTCTTCCCCAGCAGGACTGGGGAGAGAATCAGAAGGGTAAAAGTGAGAAAACTAATGGGTCGAAAGAGTTTAACAGCAGAAGCAAAAGCAAAACAAGGAATCTATTCACTGTTTCTCATTGGTAGGCAGCTACCCAACCGTCTCCAGGAAAGCAGGGCTCTGTCACTCACAATGGCTACTTGAGAAGACGAACACCATCAGTCCGAAAGTCCGCCCCTTCTTTCTTCTTCCCCCAGCTTTTTATGCTGAACATGACATCACATGATAAGGAACATTCAGAGGGCTGGAGCACCTCCCCTATGAGGACAGGCTGAAAGAGTTGGGGTTGTTCAGCCTGGAGAAGAGAAGGCTCCGAGGAGACTTAATAGCAGCCTTCCAGTGCCTGAAGGGGCTACAGGAGAGATGGGGAGGGGTATTTTACAAGGGAATGCAGTGACAGGATGAGGGGTAGTGGATTTAAATTGTAAGAAGATGGATTTAGACTAGATACTAGAAATAAATTCTTTATTGTGTGGGTGGTGAGACACTGGAACAGGTTGCCCAGAGAAGCTGTGGATGCCCCATCCCTGGAGGGGTTCAAGGCCAGGCTGGATGAGGCTTTGGGCAACCTGGGCTAGTGGGAGGGGTCCCTGTCCATAGCAGGGAGGCTGGAACTAGATGAGCTCTAAAGTCCCTTCCAGCCCAAACCATTCTATGTTTCTATGATTCTATGATATAAGTAATTAAGCTGTGAGTTGTTTTAGTTTTCTATGTACTGTTTAAAAAAAAAATCTCTCAAATAAATTTTTCACTAACTTGAAATTTCTTATAATAGTTTTCTGGGCATCTTTAAAAGAAAAAAGGTGGAAAACGCAGAGTGACATTTTAAGGTCTAACGGTGGCTGTTAGCTTATAAGACAGCACATGTTGACTTTACAACCCCAAGTGCATAAACGGAAGAAATTAACCAAGANAAAAGGCTTTCAAACCCAAAGTGCGTAAATGGAAGAAATTAACCAAGAGAGATGTTCATATATCTAGTGCTTGACTTTTCTCTGTGTCTGCTTTTATTTAACCATTTTAGACAGATCAGTTGTCTAACTCATTTGAGATGTGTGCATAAAAGTAAGCAATATGAATGCTGCTTAAAGTACACAGTATTCTCCCGAGTTGTCAGGGCTGAATTTCCAGAGCACTAGAATCTAAATGATAATTTAACATTTATCAGAAGCTGAAAAAGTGCTTCAGAAACACAACCAGCCTCTAGCAATAAAAAATGCTGCAAATTATGGATAATTTTGCACATGTTGGATATGTAAGGAAAGTTCTACCAACCTGAAAATGCACTAAGAATTATTTCCTTATTTTTGTGTTGGTAGGTAACTACAGTTTTTACTAATATCTGCATGGATTCTTCATCCTTTCAGTTAAAAAATTAACTTCTAACATTATCTTCCTTAATGTGTGTCTAGCAAACATGAGAAAACGTTGTGAAAACATCACTTGAAAGATTAGCATGTCAAAGAGAGTATCTGCCAGTGTCAAGAAGCATCCCAGATCCGATGGCTCACAGTTATCATAACAATATTTGTGTTGCCATATAAGGTACTAATCAAGATTACAGCCAAAGTGTTTGGCAAAGTAAAATGTGATCTTTGCCAAAGAGAGCTGACAACATAATTAAGGAACACATACAACACTTCACGGGAACAGCAACAGGAAGGAAATTGAAACCTCAAGGAAAACACCAGTGTTTCCATTTTAGTGTTTTTATCTGGTTGATCAGGTGCTGAAGGAAAAGATCACAGCTATGGAAGGAGTGGCCAAAAAAGGGAAAAAATTCCTGCCAAAACTGGCTAGAAGTTTTTGTAACGATAGAGCAAGCCTTTCCTCTAGTCCATTGGCAGAGGTTTTACAAGTAATTCTGGACGTGGGAAGATGCTAACGTGTATAAATGATGATGCAGTCTCTGTTAGTAAATCACAGCATTCCAATTCCTCAGTAATACGTAGTGAGCAGTACAAGATGCATTCAAAAATTAAATGATGCTTGCTTTTTTAAAAAGTGCAAAATATTAGGGAGAAAACTTTACATAGATACAGGAAAGATGGGCAAGTAGAAATGTTAAATATGCATGTATTTCTCAATGTTAAGCAAGATTTTATATTTAAGTTTTGAACATAGAGACATTTAAATTTTGAATTTTGTGGTTTTGCTGTTGGCATGATGAAAACCAACCTAAAATTATGTGGTTAATCCATTGCTTTAAAACCTACAGGGCAGATGTAAAAATGCCTACCTGGAATGCTTGTCTGGAATCTGCAAACATTCTAGGAAGGAAAAATATCCAGTCAACCTCTTGCACCAAAAGGAAGGGTCATGTCAGAATGACAACAGTGGGCTTGATTGAAGAGTTGGTGGACTTGGCAGAAGACATGTTCTTAATAAAAGAAAAATGTTCTCCGATGTATATTTGCACCCCTGACCTAGCTGACAAAAGGAAATAGTTTGTAGACGTTTAACCTTTCTGTTGAACAGGCTAGCTGGCTGTAGAGCTAAGATTTATGACTTCTCAGTGATACTACATCAAGGAAAACAGTAGGTTGTCAGAGCTGAGTAGAACCCCAAATATTGTATTATTGTAGAGAAAAATAGGGTATAGCAGCTATTAGTTTTTTAGTCACAAATAATGCAGGTTTATATCTTCTTTTAATTTTGTTTAATTAAATATATGTTAATTGTAGTCTTTCCAAGAGGCAAATGGGGCATAACTTCAGGTTTATGTGAGCAGGTGCAGCTCTACTGAAATCAGTGTCTACTCCAGGTCTGAATTTGGCTTTGTTTGAATAATTCACGAAGGCAAATGTATATCTATATCATCCGAGTTCCTTTCCTCCCGGGAAGTTTTGAAACAGAACAGTTTATTCTGTATATCAAACACAGAATAATGTTTTCCTTATTTAGTCAGTACATCCAAATAAAATCTGAAAACAACAGCTCTACAGAAGCAGTGAATTACTTAGCAGTTGAGTCTACAGCTCTTGGTAAATTTTTAACAGAAAACGTTATCTGAGTGTATTTCTCATCTATTTGAACTTGTGTTGGTATTACCTGTTAATTTGACCTCTTCTCTTTATTTACACAAAAAATAATCTACCACTCATTTCCTTCGTCCAGAAAAAAATAAAGTCTTTCATCTTAGTGAAACCAAGAGGTTTAATGTAAATGCTCTTTGAAAGAAATAATTCAATTCCCATCAGCAAACAGTATATCAGTCAGTCTTCATCACTTCAACTTCTGTTATTGCTTCAACATTTGTTACAGCAACTTTCTGCAGCAGATTTGCAAAATGTATATTGGGATCAAAGAATGGAATAGAAGCAAACAATAAAAAATATTTTGACTCAGGCATTAAATTATTTATTGATAAATATATTAATGGTGTTTGGCAATAATGAGACTACATGAGAATGGGGTTATCTATTGTTCTCATAACTTAATGAAGAAAAAAAAGAACATGGAAAACTATTACCAGTGGAACTTTAGAGATTATTTTGTGGATTTTATGGAATGTGGATTATGCCACACAGAAGAAATCAGGCATAAACAGGACAAGATTGTTTATGAGAAATGTGCTAATGAGAAATTAAACAGCAAAAAATACAATCATAAAATAAAATGTGACCTCTGGCTAATTTCATAAGGAAGAAAGTATATCTGAAAAGCTTTTTCATCTTAACTGTGAAATACCATCAGTTTATTAAAACATAGAGACAGATATTGAAGTTTGACCCTAGGACATCACTGAAGGCATTGTTATTTTACCCTGAATTGCAAATTTTGAAGTCTTAATTAGAGAGCTGTGGAGTAGGTGTGATATTCTGAATTAAATGATGAATTGCTTGTTTGATTAAAGTATAATTAAACAGATTTATTTTTATTTCATATTCCATAAATGATGAATTGCTCTAAAACCAGTTCTGTAATTAAGTTACACATACAGTAAATTAAGAGATTAATGTTTAATTAACTAAGGTCTTAGCTATAGCACTTGAGGCTCTATTCATTACGGAAAATCTACAGTGGCTATGCTGGCCTAAAATTTTTTTTCATGGAACTTTTGTGAAATGAGACTATTGTGTATGAAGAATTATGCTAATTATGCTAAAAGAGGGTTATCTTTTTCATCAAAAAATACACTTGTAGCTGTAAATTCTTGCTTGTTGTAAATTATACCTGTACCTGTACTGATGAAAATTTACTGATTTCCATTGCACGAGATTCTGATGCTAAGCACATTAGGTGGCTGCTGGGTCAAATCAGTCTTGACCACGACTCCACAATTGCATTGTGATTATGTTGCATTCATCTTTTATTGAATAACACTGAAAAATGTCAATTTGGAGATTTTGAAATGTGGTTTCATTCAAGTTCAGAATGAAACTCGAACATATTTCTATTCTCTGTTAAAGAAAAATCCCTTTAGATACATCTTTCACTTTGTTTTAGAGTTTTTATGTTCAGACATAAAGTGTTCAAAGCATGAAAGATGAGCAATGTGTTTTGAAAGAAAAAAAAACATTAAATGTTGAATTCTGGAAAAGGACACCTTATCATCATTACTGTTTAAACACAATGCGGTTCTGGTTATGTCATATAGCCACAGAGAATAATGGACAAATGAAAGCTTAAAAAAATTTAAAAAAAAAAAAAGAAATGTAAAAAGAATCCAGCTAAAATCAGCAGAGGATTTAAAAATTACTTCAGACTTTTAAAAATTCTCTTTCTTGCCTGCCAGTGATAGGGTGTAAGCAGAAGTCAGTGCATCACGCAGACCAATGCCTGGCTTTGTGGCAGGCAGTGACAACAGGGCTCTGGTTTCTACAATCATGTCAACAGGGCTCTGGTTTCTACAGTCACAAGTTCTTTGACTAATGCAGCCTACCAGGGAGAGACGGGGTCTGCCTGTCTAGAAGAAGCCGGAGAAGCTTCGCCGTCAGATTGGCTGACTTAATGAATTTTGCCGTCAGCTAACAAACTTGGGAGGTAGAGTCCAAAGCTGTGACTCCTGCGTGTTCATACGCAACAGCGTGAACGAGCACGTGCACCAGAGCAGAAAGCAGCGCTCTCCAACACCTTCCAAAGGCAAGTGGCCTCAGTCTAGCCACTTCAACCACATATGCACCAATGCACAAAGTCTAGGCAACAAACAGGAGGAACTGGAGTCTTGTGACCAGTCTGAGAGCTATGACATCATAGGAATCACAGAAACTCGTGGGAAAACTGATATGACTGGAGGACCACAGTGGGTGGTTACAAATCCGAAACACAGCACCATGCATGAGCTACTGTGAAGAACACTAACTCTATATCAGAAAAACCATTACGGAGCTTCATCGATGATCTGTCTGAATCTGTAAATAAATATTGAGCTGATTAGTCTAAAAAAAAGGGTTCAGCAGAACTGAATATTAGAGAATTAACCACCTAGAAAAAATGAAGCTGCAGGACTTTTGTGTGAAATGTACAAAGAGTAAATTCTAAATTGTTTTTACCAGCTCTACTTTTTTTTAATTACTTAAAATCTTAAGCCTATGGTTTTATTTTTAGATTATTAAAGAGAAAAATGTTTTAGTTCCAAAAATAGATAGGTATTTCTTTTAAATTGTTTGAATTCACTGTTCCTGTACAGTAAGCCACATATAGTTCAGAATCTGTCACTTGAGCACTGCAGCATTTTGGTGCTTCCAAAATATTGTTGTGTTTGCAAAATGCAGGGTTGGANGAAACACAGCACCATGCATGAGCTACTGTGAAGAACACTAACTCTATATCAGAAAAACCATTACGGAGCTTCATCGATGATCTGTCTGAATCTGTAAATAAATATTGAGCTGATTAGTCTAAAAAAAAGGGTTCAGCAGAACTGAATATTAGAGAATTAACCACCTAGAAAAAATGAAGCTGCAGGACTTTTGTGTGAAATGTACAAAGAGTAAATTCTAAATTGTTTTTACCAGCTCTACTTCTTTTTTAATTACTTAAAATCTTAAGCCTATGGTTTTATTTTTAGATTATTAAAGAGAAAAATGTTTTTGTTCCAAAAATAGATAGGTATTTCTTTTAAATTGTTTGAATTCACTGTTCCTGTACAGTAAGCCACATATAGTTCAGAATCTGTCACTTGAGCACTGCAGCATTTTGGTGCTTCCAAAATATTGTTGTGTTTGCAAAATGCAGGGTTGGAATCCAATGTTAACTGCGAATCTTACAGTGAGGTCACGGCTTAACAAGCCCTTATTTCCATTTTCATTGGAAATAACAGCATAGTCACAACCAAGCAAAATCATGTATGCCCTGAGATCTCAGGGAAAAGATAAATTAATCCTTCTCAGTGGTCCATATGCGATCATCTGCTCAAGGATCCATAAAAAGACTTCATCAATTGAATTTTTGCACTTTCAGTTTTCTGTTCAATGCACTTGACGATTTTAAACTGTTTCATACTAATGAGTCGTTTCTGTTCTGAAGTTAGACACATTTGCTATTAAAACTCTGGCACATGAATTTTACTATCCCATGGAGAACTATTTTTTTTTTCCTCGGCTGAGCTGGAAAACCAACATCTGATAACAATATCAACAAAACAAAAGCTGGTTTTGGCATAAGATTACGAATTGTCATTGTAACATTTCCAAGCTCAGCAGCTAAATATATACAATTAAGCCTTCCTCATTACATTATCATAAAATAAATTGACCATGAGTAGCAGCAGCATCATGAAATAGCTTATAGTAATGTATGTTTCCATTTTGCCTTCAGAATTATTTAAGAAAAAAAAAATAGAAAAGTTTAGATGAAGCTGTCAGCTATATTTGTGTTGGTATTTCAGTTTCAATATTTATGTTTCAAATAGATAAATATATTATTACACATTCAAATGATTTTACAACCTTCAACTGACTTCAAAACAGAAAAACTTTTTGAGAGACTGACAAGAGGAGGAATTTTTGGGATTACTGAGATCACTCAAAGTACATTTGCAGCAATTACAAGATGATTAAAAGGGAGTTTTGGTGTTGATTTGGCTTGAATAAATGTTTAAAAAACCGATTTTTTACTATTATATTGTTGTTTTCATTATTGTTTGTTTACAGAGGTTTTGACTTGGAGTTTAATCCCTTTGCAAACCTCCACACACGTTAGGTTCCGAATGGCACGTTTAAGGATACAGACAAAGAACAGCACAGAAAGTCAGTGCTGAAATCCTCCCAGACACGTGTGCAGTTGCTGAGAGGAGCAATGCAGATGTTTAGGACAGAGTGCAAGAACTGGATATGTGCAGTGATGTTTTCCTCGATGCGCACATTCTTCCAGCGCATAATGCCTTGTGACTCAAGGTCTTCCTGACCCAGATGTGATTTCGTTCTATCTAATAGACCTCAAAGCGTTTTTCTTTAAAAATCTGTTCAAACCTCCTTTTGGACACACATAAACCCAGAGCACTGAAAATGTCCTGTGGCAAACAGTTCAACAGCTCAACTGTGTTTTGTGTGAAGAAGTATCTCGTTTTATTTGTTCTGAACCTGGCACCATAGATCTCTCACTAGGAAAGAGAGGAAACAGCGTTCTCCGTGACACTCAAGATTTTATAGACCCTCTATTTCAGCCCCCTGTAGATTGCAAACCAAAAACCCCCAGTAGAGATTCACTGCTACTTGTGATGTTAAAACCCTCATCTCTTTACCTCTGCAGCAACTGCATCAAATAAATATAAATAATAATAATAAAATTTCCTCTCATTTTTCAGCCAGAAAAATTGTGTCACAAAGGTGAAAAAATCCAGTTAAAGCCTACTTACAGTTCAAATGAATTCTGCTTGCTGTAGACCACTGATATGGTGACAGAGGAGTCTGATTATTCACTTCTCCTTTCTCTAGGATGTCATACTGTATATCCTTACAACGTTGCAAAACCATTTTCAAGGTTTACTGGAAGGCAAAATGATAAAATTGTAACCTTCAGATATGTCTTCAGCTATTTCCCTTTTCTTAAATGGCATACCTGCTTACATCTGTAAAATGCTGTTAATTGCTTGACTAATATTTTTTTCTTATTTTTCTCCTGTTGCATGCTATTTAGCAAATATTTCTAAATACAAGACTGTCTTCACACAGAAATTTAGCCTCCGTCAAAAATAATTGTAAACCTACATCTTTGTCTTCCTTTTCTTGTACATTGCTCATTACTGAATATTTGAAGCTAATGGTAACTTAGACCAGCAGTACTTAACAAAAGTTAGTTGAAAACAAAACACCACGACTTCACATACACAAATTGGGCTCATGCTCTTTACGATTTCTGTATTGTTTTATTGTTAACGTCCAACTTCAAAGTCCAGTTCAGAAGAAAGGTCCCACAGAGGATGTTGAAACGTGTTTTCCAGGACAGGAAATAATCTGGATATACATGGAAGATGCAGTTCACACAGCAATTGGGAAAAATACATAATGAGTAGACTAGATTTTTGTCTTGCAAAAATACTCTGAGGTCAACACAGCTGTAGAAATTTTTATCTGCTTAGCTTTTCTCGTGTTTTGAAGCACAACGATCAAGAGACAAGCGTTTGTTACTGCTGACTTCCAGACCACCTCCTGCTCTCTCCGTGAAACACTCACCTCTTCCTGGTGTTGCTTTTGCAGGTGTTTCCCTGTGTTGAAAACAAATTCTGTCCACAAACAGAACATATCCTCTTTCTAAACATGCCAACAAAAATATACATGCTTTGAAGCTAGCAAAAACATCTGTAAAGGAGAGGATGCCGCTACGCCATCAGTTTGTGAATTTTTCTTCCGGAAATATTTTATGTCTGTCTGTTGTTCTCTCTGTTCTCTTAATCAAAGGCACGGACCCCGACAATTATTTAATTTAGAAACTGTGTTTCTGAGCAGTGCTCTGTCATTATGTTATTCATGTTTGTAGCTCTGAAAAAGAGAAAATAATCACTCAGTCAATTATCAGGACCCCTATGAATTGTCCAGGACATCCAGAGGTGCTTTGACTGATCCTTGCCTAAGTCCTCCTAACTAATCCTGAGAGGGTTTCATCTGTATCATAGGAAATGTAGATTCAAACAACTTGAAAACTTCTAAAAATATTTTTGCAGCTTTCTATAGTTCACAGTGGATGTACTGGGGATAATGTCACTTCATCACATGGTGGATAGGAGTTGCAGTGAGTTTTATCTGAATACTGATACTGAGAATTCTGAGACTCAGGTTGTGATAAAAACAATTTAATAACTAAGCTACAATAAAATTGAAAATAACAATGATAATGGTGGTTATAATAATGGTAATATATACAGGTGTACAAATGAGTGACACACAGTAAACTGCTCACCACCTAATGACCGGTTCTCAGGCCATTCCCAGCTAACGATCTCAGAGCAGGGACAGTCCTGAAACTGTAATCCTTGAAAGGAGAGAAGATCCCAAATATCTGAGACCAAGAGAAGACCGAGAGAGTAAGATGACCCTGAGAGAGGGACGACACAGAGGGAGATGACCCAGAACAAGAGAGAGAACTTCCGGACAGATCCTCACCTATATACCGGGCATGATGTGCATTATAAGAAATAGACCATTGGACAATTTGGGTCTCAGTCCTAAACCTAAGGTCAAATCCAAGGCTAGGAATTGGGGCTGTTCTCCCTCCCACCTTCTCCTGCCCCTGCAGACATGGGCACAGGAGAGAAGCTGAAAAGTCCTTGACTGTCCTGGCAGTAACTCTGAACATCAGCATGTTATCAGCCTTCTTCTCAGCACAAACCCAAAACACAGCCTCACACTAGCTACTATGAAGAAAGCTAACTCTGTCCCAGCTGAAACCAGGACAGGGACAAAACCCAGATTGAAGGGACGTGAAGAGAAATTCATTATACGTACATAAGCAATGAGAGGAGAAACTGTTTGCCTGTGTCTTTCCTCTAAAGTGGAAACTCACTGGAAGAAGGAAAGCTGTCCTTTGCTGTACTGAGCAAGCAAACAACTAGGAAAAATTCACCATAATTCTTTGGAGGTCAAATGATCTTGCTTAAATTTATGCATGTAACTCCTTTTGAGTTTCAACAAAAACTGTCTGTGTACAGCAAAAAAGTAGGATGCTATATTTGTGCAGTAAGAAATAAATAAGAGTTAACCAGCAACAAATAAATGGCCATAAAATGTAAGCTGGGTACATGTGAGCACACCCACGTACTCAGAAGAGACAAATCACCAGATTTTTACATTTAGTTGGATGAGTTAAGACAATAAACATGCTTTCACTTTAGTTTAAATCTTGGTGAGTCCAGTCATTTTCTTTCCTAATAGGAGTGATCTTATCTGTTAGGTCACTTATCCTTCATGAGCTCATCCTTTCAAGGTGAATGAGTTTCAGTTGAGGAGAACAAATATATTGCTTCTAGACATCCTTTATAAATGTTGTCTGGCATCCTGTCAGTGTTTTAAAAGCCAAGTTATAAATAAAATGGCAAAAATTGTTTTAGCTGATGAGAACAAAATACTTCCACCTTATTAGACACTTGCAAAGTGTAAAGGCAACTCAGCTGGACAGGGAATCTATTAACGTTCTACATATTTAAAAAATAGTGCGAAATAAATGAAAAGTGGTGTTTGAAATAATTTATTTCAAAGAAAAATTACAGGAATATTTACTGAGGACTAGGTGACATTATCTAACAGTACATTATCTAGCTCCACTCATAACTGCAGAGTTGCCTTTCAAAATGTCGTGATGAATGAAGCTCATGAGAGAAGTTAATGTTTATCACCAAATAAACCATTTTCCACACTTATGATAAAGTTGTTACCTCATTTTTTTTTCTTTTAAACAGAAATTAAGTATACTTTGAACCTTGTGCTTTATACTGAGTGGTAAATCATGGTGAATGACCTCTTCAGTCATATCACTCTCTTTCAACTCCATACATCAGTTCACTGCTCTGTTTTCTCAGATCTGAGCTCCAGACAGTATGTCACATTTAGCACTAAACTTACATTTTGTTGTTTTTCTTCGTTTTCAGTAATTCAACCATTATTTCTATATTTTCCAAACACTGAAAGGTCTCCAAAACTTCTGATGTCTGGTCAGAGATTTAGCCTGTTTCTGATTTATCACAGTTAAGATCTACGTGACAGAGTTTTCTCATCAAGCAATGAAGAAAAAAGGAAGTTTTTAAAATATATGGCTGTTTACTTAACAAAATTTAAAAAAAAGTCCCACAGCAAAACCACTAAATATTCAAATCAAATAGTTACGCTGTAGGAAGAATACGATGGAAATCAATGTCAAACTGATTTTCTCAGACACACACACAAAGCAAAAAAAAATGCTCAATAACAGGTACTCCTCTGTTTTTCTTTTCTCCTCCAAGTTCTAGCATAAAAATGAAGATATTGTCTTTTGGTTTTTTGGTTTTTTTTTTGTAGATTTTGGTCCTGAGTAGGATTTGGAAGCAGGAACCTATCATCTAGCTTCTGGCAGCAAAGTAAAAAGTCTGTTCTCTCATTCCAAATGACATATGAAACTTTTTTCTTACTGTAAACATTATAGTTGACACACTTAAACTCTCAGATACAGTAGAGCTGATAGAAGAAATATCCTGTAAGAGAGAAAGGATCACAACCCCTACCAGGCTAAACAGAATGCAGTGGACAACACAAAACTGAACATGCGCAGGTGCCAAACAACAAGCTCTACTTGGACATTTTTATGGAAAATAACCCAGCGAAACAGTCCTAAACAGGTGTGCCACTAGTGGAAAGCTGTGATACTGGTTTAGAAACGCAGGCAACACATATAATCCCATATGGATGACAAGATAATTTGTTTGCTACTTTATTAAATAGAAAGACACGGGTGATACAGACTTGGTGGCAACAAAAAAAAAATACGGATTTTTTTTCTTATCCAAGAACTTGATATGCATATTTCTGTACTAGAGTCTATACTAAGTCAATAAAAAATTGAACTGCTAGTGATTTAACAATGTTTAAAGGAATAAAAGCTTCTCTAAAGAAACTAAAGAACATTTCAAAATATTGTACCCTCTTACAAAATTCCGAAGAGAGATGCAAACTGAGATTTCGAGATTGCTCTGAAGTGCACTTGAAAAAAACCTATTAGGGACGAAAAGATAACATAAGGTCTCAAGGCTCTTATATTTATACTGATTTATAAGCTGCAACCATTTGTCAGTCGGGGACTGCTGTTCATGGATTTTACATCAGGGAGCCATTAGATGCAGAAAAGAACTAACATACGAGCAGGGTGTTTAAACTCCAGTGCTCCTCTTCCCTTCTGAATTTTGCAAGCGGAAGCACCAGGATTGTTACGTTTTTCTTGCTCTTTTCAGCTTCAGAGCTCACGTGTCATGGCCTGGCTCCAGGACAGGCAGCAAGCATTCTTCCATAGTCTGCCCTACAGCAGCAGGCAGGATACGTCTCCTGGCACGTGGGAAATATGAATTTAAACAACTGCAGAAGGCCTTGAGTGTAGGGATCTGTCTTCCTAGAGACACGCTCTGACAGCCACTACCTGCCCGACTCTACTGAACACAGCAATTCTTCTCACTCTTTTGAATATAATCAACAAAGTTCTTAGCCACAAGTTGTTTTTTTTTT